>CAWUFW010008978.1:600000-830628 GCA_963921515.1 Calotriton arnoldi
TTGACAGTCTTCATCTGCCTTCATTCTTTTATCTGCCAACAATGGAAGTGCTTAGACACAGGCTCAATTGCCCACATGGTGGGCAATACACTTGGGTGGGCAGCACCCACCTACCAATAGATGTAGTGAAGGTGACTTTACCAAAATATGTTCGGGATAAACTGTGAGCTAAGCCCCCAACACAGAGACATTTCCCTGGGCAGGTGCAGTTTTTTTCAGTTGTGATAGACAGAAAAAGAGGGCCCCAGCGGGCCCAGTTTCAGTGCCTGTTATTCGATTGGCCAGAGCTCAGCTCTGAGTAGCTGTGGCTCTCTCGAAGCACTGATGGAATCCTTCACTCCTAAGGAATTGCAAGCACCTCTTATAAGATAGTAAAGTCTGCAAACGTAGCAGGGTGAGTTAATGATTTGTTTCGCCGTGGGTGAAGACACATTTTGCTTAGTCAGGCAGGCAGGTGTCTAACACCCACATACCTCGCCTTCACCCATAGTCTTGTGGTGCTTTCGGCTGTTGCCTCGTTGTGCTTTGCCCTGGAACAGATCCTGAAAGGCAGAGTGTACTCTGTCAGTGCCTGTCACACTTCCTCCTTTCTGCATGCAATGATTTTATAAATCTTTTCATTGATATCAGTGTAAAAAATCACAAAGTACGCCTGTTCCTGCATTGACATATGTGAAAAATGATACTAACATCTCAGCATAGATCACCAAGAAACATTCCCTTCTCCCGCCCCATTGCGTGGATAAAAGTCCAATTAAATCCTACGTTGTCATACCATGACATATCATTGTAAAAAGTTCAGGGAAATTTGTAAGTAAATCAGTTTGATCATTTGTATAGCGTGCGCAGGCATACAAGATTTCTCAGGAGATAACTTACTAAATACACTTCTGAGCTACACAAGAATCACCCCACAACTCTTATAAAATGTTTTTTCTGGTTGTGCTTATTTTGAAAATAGATTTATTTTTTGTGTACTTGTTATCCAGTAGCATTCATTGTGTGTATTCATCTTGCATTTTAACAGAATTCTATCTACCCACGTCATATAATTTGGAGTTTCTAGAACCTTTTCCGATGCTACATAATGAAAATGTATCTTATTGCCTCTTTGTGACATCACTTCCGTAGAGTTCATGAACTCGAAGAACTATTGAAAGACCAAGAGACTAGGGCAGAGCAAGCCGTGGAAGAGGAGCTCAAGCGACACAGAGAAGCATACAGCAAACTTGAGAAGGAAAAGGGCACAGAGATCGAACTGCTAAACACCAGGTGATGTGTAATTTATTTTCAACTGCTGTATGGTGAGCCATGGGATAGCCATCTAGAAGTTTGGCAAAGAGCATATGGTCCTCTCAGTGTATATTTTATTCTTTATGAAATAGTATGCAAAAGTGTGCAGTAGCACCATGAACTGTAAGATGACTCAGTGAGTGAAAATCCCGTTGCTGACTTCCGTATAACCTACAGCACACAGGTCTTAATCCTGGCAGGACTTGCTTAGCTATTCATCCTTCCAAGTCTGATAAACTGATTACAACTCAGTTGGGCAAAACATAAACCCTGTAAATAAGAAGTTATTCTTGTTATGAGTACCTCTGTCTTTATCCGCAGCTCTTTGATTGAGGAAACACTTGGGGCCTGATTTAGATCTCGGCAGACGGGTTACTCCGTCACAATAATGACGGATATCCTGTTCTCCAAAATATAAATCCCATAGGATAGAATGGTATTTATATTTCGGCGGACGGGATATCCGTCATCGTTGTGACGGAGTAACCCCTCCGCCGAGATCCAAAACAGGCCCTTGGTTTGATGCTAGGTCCTTTTTCAGCCCCAAAAAAGAAGACCAGAACAACTTCATTGCATTTGCATATATGGGAAATCAGCAGTGTGCTTGGTTTCAAAAAGAGTATTCTATCTGCATCTGGCCTCCGGTAGTAAGATTGCAGTACTTAAAATGTAGACTAATGGGTCTTTCTTGAAGTAGTTGCTAGGGCCGTAGCTTGGTCAGTAAGATTGGGGGGAGTGTAAGCTTCAGATTTCCCAACAATCACGCTGGAATATCTTGTTAATACATTATGAGAAGCAGGACACGAGGGGGCTTAAGAGGCAATGGAAAGAGAGAGGAGTGCGGATTGTTAGGGGTGCTTAAAAAACAATGGTTTTCAAACTAACCAAGTTTTAAGGCAGTAACAAGAGAGAGAGATGCGTGTGTTTTTGTCAGTGTGTGTATGTAAAAATCAAGGGTGAAATCCGACAGATACCTCAACATACTGAAAGCACCTATACCCAACTATTTACTACAGAAAACATTTTTAGGGGGGTGTAACACCCCAAACAGCCCCCACTGAAGCTACACCCGTGGCAGTTGCAAAAATGCTTAGAATGTAAGTCACCAAAAAGTGAAATACGTGGGCATGATGATTGAAGCCAGCAAAGATTTCCTAACCCGTTTAGCCTTTTGTGTCCATTTAATTTTGTTTTGTGTCAGACAGTGGCGTAGCTGGGGGGGGCGATGGGGGCGGACCCCCTTCACCCGCTCTTACCTGCGGCCGCTACCCCCCCGCTCTTCTATCATGTTGCCGAGGGCGGCAAAAGCAGGGGCCGCCACGGGCAGCCTAAGGCCTAGCTACGCCCCTGGTGTCAGACCTTAAGCCATGTCTCAGAGGTATGCGATAAAGACATGTCTAGGTACATTAGACCTGAAGGTACAGTCAGTTGCCAGATTTATATGGAACCCCTGGCCCAGAAGGTGATCCCAATTAAATAGCTTTGGATTATCATATAAAAAATGGTCAATGCAGATATGTTGGGGGATAATGAAAAATCAACAGCGAGATTGTTGCCCTGTAGCATTCATTGTTGGATGCATGTTGCTATAATTTGAAAATGGCTGGTTGCCACATTGTGTGGGTAGTGAAACTTGGTTAAATGTGGGTCTGCTGCAGGCAGAATTATCTCAGCATCAACACTCCACCCCCACAGATTCAGTCTCTAATGTTATGTAATCATTGACAACCTGACTTGTACTTTAAAGAGAGTTCATGTATATTCCATACAATGAAATGCAACATCATATACAATTATATGCTCTCTGTCATGAGGGGTGTTGTGCCCTCTGTGGTGACGAGTGATATGTCCTCCTTGTTGAAGGGTCATAAGTGGCACACAAATACTAGTCCCTTGCAGTGCATTGCCGCTGACTTAGGCTGGCACTCATCCTGAAAGGCTGCTATGGTCTTGCAGCACCCGCCGGCCTTTTCCATCGTATACCCCCTTCTGAATCTTTCCCCTGGCATAGTCAGTGCTTTTTCGGACAGAAGTTCACAGTAGTTCACACAGCTTTCCTACCCTGGTTTTTCAGCCAAATACTCACATTGAAAAAACATTTCTAAGGCTACTGCAGCCTTAGAAATATGTGTGTGTTTTCGATAGCCCTTGTGGACCTTTGTGATGCCCAGAGTGACAATATGTCGGCTTAGGCAAGCACACCAGGAGTGCGCCCTGTGCCGGACAAAACAACCATTGGGCTACGAAGGCTTTAATTCCCTTTCTCCTCCCCAAGTCAGAATCCATGGGCTGGTGATGCCATTCTGGAGTTCAGCCTCATCTGAATTATTTCCTTGTCCCTACTAAGGCCATTCACTTCTTGAGGAGGCTCGGTTTATTTTCCTTTGATGGCCACTCTTACCTCCAAATCAGTCCCCTTGGAAAGTAACCATATACAAGGGACTTATATCAAGGATGACAGACCAACACACAGCAGGGTGGGCTGGATACTGTAACTAAAACAAGAGATACCAGCTCTCATTTGAATGTACTTAAGAGAGCAAGAAGACAGATGCAACCTGAGAGTGATTTTGCATCTCAAAAGAAAGGAACATCTATGAAATTAGCACAAACATATTAATAATGGTTTGTTTTACATTCTTACTGCTAAGGCTATTTATAACACAAAGCACGAAATGTTACATTCTGGCATCAATTTCTATCACTCTGATTAATGCATATGATATCCGTGTGTCTATTTTGGATATGTGTACCAGTATTGTACGTACAGCAGTGATCTATGTATAACATGCGGGACATGGGTCTGTAACCCAGTATAGGCATTTTAGCCTTTCATCCCTCTCTTATTGATAAAATGGATATAACGAAGTTCACTACCGAATAATTGCCATTTACAGTGCTGCAAGTAAGTGCTGCACATAACACGTCATTATATATTTATTATATTGAAAAAAACATTGTAAAAAACAACAACACTAAAAATTACAAGTGTTACCAAAATAGCCAGTTCTGGTGCAGCAGGCTAATGTGTCCTCTTCAGAACTGTGTTTGATGCCATGGTGACAAGTTGAAATCCTGGCATGCACACTCATCCTTTCATCCTTCAGAAGCTGATACCATAAGAATCATTGAATTGGGTGACAATTAACATCCTTTGATTATAAATAGCACCAAGAATATGCCTGTCAGATCTATGTTAACACAAAGAAAACAAAGTAGCAGACAAACTTTGGACGTGTCAAATGCAAAATGCACTTGAAGTTCACTTGAAAGATCTGCTTTCCCAGGACAATTTGAAGAAAGAAATTGCAAATGACCTGGAAGTGCCACTTTGTGAAGAAGGAACATATGGTTGCAGGACAGTAAGTTTAGAAGGCTAGGCAGTGTAGTAGAAGATGGAAGAAAGACTGAATGGAATAAGATGTGAGATGAAGAGAGGAAGTGCTTACAGAAGAATGATGAGGGAAGAATGGAGTAGAAGGGCTGAAGTGAGGTGGATGAGGACTAAATTAGGGTGAGGAAGAAGGCTTGTGTGGTGGTAGATTGCAGTGAGAGGAAGGCGTGAAGGGAGAAGAATATCGAGGGGAATTGCTAAGGGAGATAGATGAGGGTGAGGAATATCTATATGGGTGTAGGATGTAGGGCAGAAGAGGGACTGAGAGACAGATGACAGACAGAGGAGACAAGACTCAGTGGTGTAGCATAAGGGTAGGATACGTGGGGGGCGTGGCCAACCGCCGAGCATGGCGGACGCGAGATAAGAGAGCTCCGTAACCCACCCTGACACCGTGGCATTTATCCGCCGGACATGGGCTCACCGACGCTTCCCACACGGCGTTTCATGAATCGGAAGATCTGTAGATGCCTACGAACCGAAATTCGGGCAGTTTGAGGCTCGATATCGCTCTGTATGAGCGGGCGTTGCAGAGGACTGAGCTGGCGTTGATGCAGAAAACTGCGAAGTGCCACGGAGGTGCAGCGAGAACCTTGCGGTCAGAATCGGCCGTACGGATTGCTTGCGGAGAGCGCGACCGCCTTTCCTCTTGCAAAGCGGCTGTTTGATGAGCTCGTTACGGCCGCCCTAGATATCATTAACAGTATTGAGCCAGACTAGGAACCCGGCCCAAGATGGCGGCTGCGCGGAGGTGACCGGCTCCCGATTGTTGACGGAGGCGCAGGGGACGTGCATGCGGCTCGGATCTGGACTGCCCCTGCCTGAGTCCGCTGAGGTAAGACGGACAGACGAAAGCTTGGCGGACTGGCTCTGAGGGCAATCTACCGGAAATCGGCCCATCTTAGAGGTGATGGGTGCGCAGAGGCAAAACTGAGGCTGTGCATTGCGGGGCAGTGGATGCCATAACTGCTGAGAGTGACCTGAAAGAGGAGACCTGGGGAGTGTGTATGACCTGGGGCAACATCAGGAGGTGTCGATTGGCAGTTTGATGGGGATGCTTCTGATAACATGCCGGATAGCAGGACTTAACTCGCTGAGCGTGGTATAGAGAACCAGTGCCTACGAAAGATCCACACAGACAGTCTGACACTTCCCTCTGCAGTTGCTCACACACCTCTCTCTGTGTGGCTGTCTGCCCAGGGGCACATGGTATCGTGGAGAGGAGCCGGTCTGGGAGTCACTGTGGTATGTGCCCTACCTGCATGAGGAGTGCTGGTGCCAGTATCCGCATGTGATGGAAGTGGACTGTGCCACTGGAGATCTAGACTGACCGGGAAGATACCGAAGCGCATTGGTATGATGACAGCATTGGGGGCCCGATAGTGTGACGCTGTATACCACGAGATCCAACCTTGTGCAGGTACTGTGGACTATCTACTAACATCCTACAAGTGGTGTTGGGAGGTGAGAATTGAGCCATACACTGTTTCTGACCCTTTGGAGGATATGGGGCGCCCCAGAACCAAACAATCGGAACTCCCACCCCCTGACGGCCCATCGGGAACAGTACCGGATACACAGATGCGCAATCCGAACTCGGACGTGATTCTGCCCCCGGAGCCCACCAGTACTGAAGGCAAGCTGGACTTAATATTACAAGAAATACGAGACTCCAGAGCCATTATGGAAACGCAAATAAGTACGCTGACTACCAGTTTTACTCTCTTGAAGGCTGACCACACGAAACTGGCGGATAAAGTTAAAAATAACAGGCTGGCACTTGATGATCTCGTACCCCAACAGGCGACACACTCCTCCCAAATAGAACAACTACAGCGCCAATTGAAAGGTCTCCAGGACCGTGTGGACGATGCAGAAGGACGCTCTAGGCGCAATAATGTGCGCATTCTGGGAGTACCGGAGAGAAGTGAAGGGGCCCATCCAACACAATTTGTCGAGCATTGGCTACGTGAACAGGTAGCTACGACGGGGCTAACTGAACATTTTAGTGTCGAACGCGCTCACAGAGTCCCGTCTAGACCTCCCCTTTCTGGGGCGCCACCCCGGCCAATAATAGCGCGGATCTTGAATTATAAAGATAGGGACACGATCTTACGGGCAGCACGAGAGAAGGCCCCGATAACATTTGAGAATAAAACAATTTCACTTTACCCGGATTTTACTTTGGCAGTACAAAGAGCGAGGGCTACTTTCCAAGACGTCAAAAGGAAACTTCGGCTGCACCAACTGAAATACGCCCTATTATTCCCGGCTCGCCTCAAGGTTCTCCATGATCAAAAAGCCCTGTTCTTTGACAGCCCGGTAGAAGCAGCGGACTGGCTGGACATTACTATGTCACCACCAGGCTCACAACATTCCTCGCAGCCCACACGACGACAGCAGCCAAAATCGCAACGACTGAGAAGAGAAAGAACTGACAAGGGACACCAAGATGGTACCGATCGAGGAGGACACTCGTCACAAGAACAGATCTCGGACAGCCAAAAGGACGCGATCCTGACGGCAGTAGCGCTAGCGGCTCATGATGCACAATTGGTGGCGGAAACTATAGACTCTTCGGAAGATGTGAATGCACAATCTGACTCGGACTCTAGCTTGGCACTGTTTCCCCTAGTCACCCCTCAAACGGTCAATGATTATCTGGGGTGATGGCAGGGCCTATATCCTGCGGCTGTCAAGGACTGTCAGATGAGTATCTATGTGCCTATAATATATGCTGAATATGCCAATTATGTGATTATTTAGACAATTTTGAAGTATTGGTTGGTTGAGTTGTCTACAATGATAATGGATGTACAAAATAGGGTGGGGGGGGCTCTAAGGTCATTGACTTCTTGAGTCTTACATGGAAGATGCTCTGAGACGGGTGGTGGCCACGACCCCTCAGGCAACTGCATTTCGTTATGGAAACTATGGAGTTCTTTCTGTGTTTTCTTTGTTGGTTTGGTTCTTCTTTGTTGTGTGGGGGAACCTAGTATTGAAAAGTTTATTGGGGTTTATAGGCTCGACTACATGTGATAGACAGGGCGCTCAGTGTGCGGGTAATTATGTGATGCTCAGTTTGTATGTTTGGCAACCTATTGGCGCAACCTAATAGATATAAATATACGTCCTGGAACGTTAGAGGTATGGGGTCGATACACAAAAGGCATAGAATTTTGGCACAATTAAACCGTAGGAAGACACAGATAGCCTTTTTACAAGAAACACATCTAGTACAGGCGGAAGCCGCTAAGCTTCTTAAGAAATGGAGGGGACAACTGTTTTTTACTTCTTATTCTGCGTTTGCCAGAGGGGCGGCAGTATGGTTCAGGAATGGCACCCCTTTCAAACTTATAGAACAAAAGGCAGACTCGAATGGGCGATATGTGCTGTTGCATGGCTTGTTGGATGGAGAACACATAGTAGTAGGGAATATCTATGCCCCGAACACGGAACAAGACAAATTTCTGGCAATTCTTAGTACGGCTTTGGTGGGATGGGAAAGGTACCCATGGATCCTAGGTGGAGATTTCAATGCAGTGCTGGATCTAGCCCTGGACAGATCGCACCTTCCCCTGCAAGGGACGGGATGTAGGAAACAAACAGAAGCGCTTCAGGCATGGGCAGAAGGTTGGGGAGTGGGAGACATTTGGAGGGAGAAACACCCAGTAGGCAAGGAATACTCCTTCTTCTCCGCCCCACATAGCCTACACACTCGTATAGACAGGATTTTTGGTTCACGGACGCTACTCGACACAGTTATGGACACCACACATTTGGTAAAAACGTATTCAGACCATAACCCGGTAGAGGCCACATTATTGTGGGGGAAGGTTCCGACACCAATCCCGTCATGGAAGTTAAGCCCGTTACTGCTGGAAGACTCCGTGTTCCGCAATACCCTTTCCACGGCCATAACCCATTATTTTAATGAGAACAAAAATACAGCGAGCACTCGACAGCTTGAGTGGGACGCCTTTAAAACGGTGATAAGGGGGGGTGGCGATTAGCACAAAAGTGGGTGTCCGTGCAGCACTCCTTGGCAGGCTTACGGATGTAGAGAATAGGCTGGGCAAACTGGAACAGGAAGCGGTAACAAATGACACGAGCAAAACAGAGTTACAAGAACTGCACATAGTACACGCAGAATTATTGGAAGACCTCCGAGCTCTGGATTATAGATTATATACACAGAAGCAACATGTGAATGCGGATAGAGCGGGCCCCTTGCTTGCTGGGATTATCAAAGATGCACCACCAGTGTCTCCCATTCTGGAAATAGCTGTCCCTGGCGATGAGGTGAAACATACACAATTGGAAATTAATGCCGCTTTTCAGCAGTACTATGAGCGGCTGTATACGTCACCGGACCGGGCAGATGAAAGGGCATACGAGGCGTTCTTTGAGGGATTGCAGCTCCCTACACTAAGCGAAGGCCAAGCAGTAGACTTAAAGAAGCCGATCACACACATGGAAATAAAAACCGCGATTAATGCCCTCCCCCGTAACAAGTCGCCAGGTAATGACGGCTTACCCATTGAATTTTATGCGATGTACTCCGAGTTGTTAATTCCCCGACTGCTGGAATTGTATAGAGTAGCGCTAGATGATGGCTCACTCCCCCTCACTACTGTACAGGCAACAGTGATATCCTTGCTAAAACCGGGAAGAGACAGCAGAGATATGGCGAGTTATAGACCCCTATCGCTCCTTAATACGGATTACAAGATCTTGAGTAAACTGCTAGCAACAAGACTATTACAATATTCCCCCAAACTGATACACACTGACCAGTGTGGGTTTGTACCAAATAGGAGTATGGCACTCAATATCCGGAGGCTCCATATGGTAATGTCGCAGGTGCCTAGGAACGCTGATCCTCGGGGCTGCATTTCTCTGGATCTGAGGCAAGCATTCGACTCGTTACACTGGGATTATATGCTGGCGGCGTTGCCTAGATTCGGGATTCCACCTGGAATACACGAACTGGGTGAGACTATTATATACGAATCCAACGGCAAGGGCCCGCACGGGGACACACATTTCAAGCCAATACCGGGTAGCGAGGGGTACTAGACAGGGTTGCCCGCTCTCGCCCTTACTATTCATTTTAGCGCTGGAACCGCTACTGCAACAATTGCGTGTAATGGCAGGACACAAGGGGATACGTATAAATGGGGAGATGCATGTGGTTTCGGCATACGCCGATGACCTTATATTATTTATTGCAAATATGGACGAAGTATATGACCCCATACCAGAGCTTTTCTCAGTGTTTCAAAAACTCTCGGGCCTAACAATAAATGAGGACAAGTCTTACGCCTTCTTTTTTAATGACGTAGCCAGAACTGAACCAATTCAATTTGGTTGTTGGAAGTTCCAGACTGCGTCGGTTACTTTTAAATATTTGGGTATTCAGATTTATCGGGATGTGGAGGATATTTTAGATGGCAATTTGACTCGCTCTATAAGCTCACTTCGACGGCAAATAAGGTTCTGGACTTCCCTGCCGATATCGGTAGCTGGGCGGATAGCCATAGCCAAAATGGTGATGCTACCAAGATTATTATATTATTTCGTTAATTTGCCCATTATGATTCCACTGCAAACGTTTAAATTACTGGACACCCTCCTGGTTGATTTAATATGGGGCTCGGGACGTAGGCGTATAGGGCTCGCCAAGCTACAACTAGCTACGAAGCAAGGGGGTATGGGAGTCCCTGACATGAGAGCTTATTGCTATGCAGGCCAATTACAGTGGCTGGCATATTGGATAACTGGCCGTAACTTGAGAGAAATATCCATGACGTCCCAAGCTTGGGAACGTGGGGAACTGCATGTATTACTGCTCCCAGGCAGCAAAACCCCGATATCGGCGTCCCCACTTTTGCGGACAGCCCTACAGTACTGGAAGACGGCCACGCGTTATACTAAAATATCGGTGCCCTACGCCCCCAATATACCCCTGTTGGGCCTTGCACTTTCAACGGGAAGGGTGACACTGAGACACATAGAGATCTGGGCAGAGGCGGGAGTGTCCACGATAGGCGACTAGTTTACTGATGGCACATTGATCAACCATGACACATTTGTGCGGGAGAAGGGGGTATCAGATAGACTGTTTCTGCTGCAGGCACACATTTCTCGCTATATCAAAATGGTTTGGGCCCCAAGTGGCGATGAGCCGCAGACCCATGCACTCACACATATGCAGTATTTGATGGGTAATGGCAGTCACCTAACGAAATGGCTGTATCGGGGTATCCGCACACACACCTCTATTTCGCTGCAGTTGACTCGTGCTAGATGGGATGCGAATATTGGCCGCACACTCACAGATAAGGAGTGGGAGATAGTGGTGGAACACCCAAGTAAGATCTCTAGGAACCCGAAATTTAAATTTATACAGCTCATGATCGTGCACCGTGCGTATTTAACCCCCCACAAGCTTAGCAGAATGTTCCCGGAGGTGTCAGGTGATTGTCCCCGCTGCCAGTCCCCAAGTGCCGGTTTACTACATATGTTATGGGATTGCCCGAGATTACTGTATTATTGGTCAAAGGTGCAAGAACTAGTGAATAGTGTGGCACCGACCGGGAACATTCGGTCACTAGACTGTTGCATACTAGGTCTAGGACCCAAGAAAAAAAAGGGAGATCCCACCCGCAGATTTGTGAACCTTGCACTGATTTTAGCGAAGAGGAATGTGACCATGAGGTGGAAAGCCACCAGGCCGCCCAACTTGTTGGACTGGTATAATGAGATGGTGCGATGGGGAAGGGCAGAGGGAGCAGAACTACAGAGAGAAGAACAGAAAGGGTTGCGAAACGTACCGATCTCCCTGGACTGGAATGCAATGATGGAGGAGTTTGTAACCAAAGACTTACAAGAATAGTGACAGGACGTATAGTCCAGGACCGTAAATGTTATCAGATGATGTAGAAACTGCACTAGATAGTACAATACAATCCATGTACGTGTTGCCTATATGCTAAACTGTATCCGAATGGATAAGTATCACTGAGTCCGCATGGGTGATAAATGCGGAGCATGTATACAAATGTTAGTTTGTGCCTATATTGGGGGGGGGGGATGTGAGATGATGTTTTTTGAATATTTTGTTCAAATGAGAATGCAATGCCCATGATAAGCCTTGACGGATAAAATATTCGTGTTATTGTTATTGTAAAAAACTTAATAAAAATAAGTTAAAAAAAAAAAGGGTAGGATACGCTGCGTGGCTTAGACCTGATGAAGAACGATGGAGTGAGCCAGGAATCTGTGACAAGAGAGCAAGGAGAACAAAGGACTGTGTGGGTAGTACATATTCCTTTTACAGTTTCTTCAGTGAATGAACCCATTGTTGCACGGCCACCATGGGGCCAAGAGAGAGGCGTAGAGAGAGGGAGAGAAGGACGGAAAGTAATTCAGAAAGAGAGATCGAGAGAGAAAGCTCCAGATAGATTTTATCAGACAAAAGTGTGAGGCCGAGAGAGAAAATGAGTTAGAGAAAACTAGCATATCTTCAAAGTAATGCAAATATCTTAAAATTTCAGTGCAAAAGGACTTTGGTTGTTGGTTGTGGCTGTTTTAAGCTATGTTATTTTGCTTATTTGTATAGCTCTTTAAGCAACTGCACTGTCTCCTGTAAGCACTTGAAAGCAGCTGAAAGAATCAGGAGTAATAGGAAGAAAAACCGGTACACAAAAGGTAGCGACACGACAGAGGGAATTAGGAAGAAGCTTTCTCGATGGAGTTGTCCTCCCCATGATGGAAGTACCAGTGCTTCATGGGTAGACACTTTTAGGTGTATGACGAACAAATTAGGATTGAATGAAACGCAGGCATTTGCAATCAGAAATAAATTCCCCTTTACAACTGCCATTCTTGCTGCAACACTGAAAGTTCAAGCACTACTCTGAGGATTTTCTATATTCAGTGGGTGAAATTTGATCAATTTCTCCATAATTCTCTTCACCCATCTGGTTCCTCTTATCCTTCTTCTAATCATATACTTGTCTGGTGACTGCGAATGGCGTGTAATTACGCATAATGGTGGAATTTTGCGTAACAAGTGTAATGTGTAACTCCCAGAGATACACAGATTATGCCTACGTAATTTAAACTTCTCCCAGGCCTATTCAAGACCAATCCAGTGCCAAGGAGAAATTGAGGCATTCGGATTCTATCTGAGTTACATCCCCGGGCGTTTATCCCGAATTAAACCTAGTTCAATGGTGCCCAAGGTCCCTTCTCTGTGTGTGCACACATGGAGTCCTCTCTGCTTGCTTCTGTTATTGTCCAGGAGAACATTACTTAGCAATGCTGGGCACTTCTACAAGGCGTTAAAACACTTAATTTACCATAACGTTCTCCAAAATTTAGATTTTAACCAAGCAATGTTTCGCAAAAGGTTGAAACCTGTGAATGAGGGCCACATTTTTTGGCACTCAGGCCAATATTTGGTCCAAATCTGACCTTTCCTGAATCACTAATACATATTATTGTCTAAATTACACTGTGGACAACAAGCACACATATAGAAGGTTGTTACAGAAAACAATCACTGCTTCTGTTGCTGCAGATATTTAAAAAAGCTGCTGGTACTTAATCAGACGAAGGTCGAAGCGTCCTAAATATTATTGAAGGCATATCAGTAACCATTCTTAAGCTCCTCATCCTGGTATAGAAGATTTCTACTTACATTTTGGTTTCTTTATTGAATCAGAAGTTTTAATTATAAGGTCAGTTTTATTGGTTGTCTTTGGGATAGTGAATTTTTGGGTTGTAGCTGTTTGATTCTTGAGACCTAAGCCATTGAGAATACCTCTAGTCTTGAGTCAAGTACTCACCAATTTCCATCTTTTTCAAACTTATTTGGGTAGAGGAATCACCTCTAGCCCTGATCAGGTCAGGTCAGCATATAGTATTCTATGCACTAGTTTGGTTTGGTGGGAGCTGTGGGAATGCAGTGTACTATTAGTGGAATTAAAAGTACTTGTGTGAATATGTTGATATCTATTTTAGCATTTTCCTCTGTAATGCACAGGTCTAGAAATGCAATCTTTAGTGGATGTGTAAAATAATAAGTTAGTCCTAAATAGGAAATTACACTTTAAAAGGAAGCAATTTAAACAGTGTAAGTTTTAGAAAGACAGTGGCTGTCTCTATAACTATCCGTACTGATCACTCCAAGATATATCATGTTCATAAACGACCACTTATAACGGGTGCAAACACGCACCTACTAAAAACTAGCAAAAGCTCAACCAATTCTTCCCAGTACTTCAGTATCAAATAAGAAACATCACAGGGTTTGAAAATTAGTCAGCATCAATGTTGAGGCAATGTGCTGATCTCTGTGGCTCAGAAAAAAGTGGCACTACCAAAGAGGAGGCTGAATAAGTTCAGTGGTTGATCCTCTGTAAAAATGATAAAACACACTTCCAGGGTGTTGTGCCCTTATATTTTGAAGGGTGAATGGTCATAGGAACAGGGTGTGTGGCTATTTTGTTGCATGTAAATGAGCGCCGCAAATGGAGTATTTAAAAGTTGCATTGCAAAGTTGATGAGTGTGCTTTACTGCTTTTGACAATCCGGCTATCAGATCTCACTTTATGGTAAACAGGTGTAATACATTAAACTGGCATCCACCTTTGAGACAAATGAAGGGAGAAATATTGATTTCTGTTCTTACCACAAACCTTTTGTACCTCTTGGGAGCACAAAACACATCTGGATGTGTGTTTGATTGCTTTACCTTTACCTTATCAATTGAGCTTGCAAAGGCCTGGACATTTTCATCCTTTTACTCTCGTTTATTCATTTATTCCGGAATGATAAACAACTATACTCTGAGCAAGGCTTTAAATTAAATGATTATGAAATGCATCCACAGAGTCCAGCAACTGGAGGAAGAGAACAGTGAACTGCTGACTACTGTAGCCAGGCTGAAGACACAATCTGAGAAGCTGGACGAGGTAATGGCGCGCATTTGCTGCATAGCTCTAAACAATCGCAAGTAGCACATGGGGCTCCCTTTTCCTTACAATACGTTTTTACATCACCCCTAAGTTTCTCATCACCCCACAGATCACCTTCCAAACATTTTTATAACACAATAGTATCAGGTTGATAGTCAATCATTGTTCAAGATGCAGGTTTTTTCACAATACAATACTTGCTTAAAAAAACACTATTGCCACTGCCAGCTTAACCGCTTCTGGACAACAGTCAGATTGGCAAGATTCCCGTTTACTAAAATGCCCTTGCAGACAGTGATAATAGAAAGTTTCATGGTCTATTTCAAGACTTTAGAGAGAGCAAGACAGATACACATTTATACTCTGTGGCAGCAATAAATATTTTCAGGGGCAGGACTAGGGCTGGACTGGCCGTAGCGGGCATCGGGCGTTTTCCCGGGAGGCTGGAAGGGTGGGGGCCGGTTTTGTTTCCAGGGGCTGCTTTTAAAGTGGTACTACATTATCGGCCCCCAGTAACAAAAGCAGAAGTCCTTCACACTTGCACAGCCCACCCCCTAGGGCTGGTCAGACAAAATTGCCAGGGCTGCTTTGGGTTCCCAGTCCGGCCCAGGGCAGGACTTGCCAAGAAAGTGCCCTTTTAATGTGCCTTTCAACAGACAGTGGGACATAGGTATAGAGAATCTTGCACTTGAGAGTACACGGTGTGGTCACGATCTCCAGTATGCTACACAGTTGTTTAGTATCACAAATTAAAGATGACAGTCTGTATATTTTTGCAAGGTGTCACTACTCTCTATGTCTAGTACATGACCAGAAAAATACAGCTTTTCTAGGATTTGGTAAAAAGTGTGACAATACCGACCTGGTACTAATTGGGAAGAACTGTCTTCCATTTTGAAAATATTTCACACCAGTTCCTCACTGGCTCCTCATCTCGCATAAGTCTTCATTCATGCACAAGCCTTTGCACATAAAATGGTTCATGGAGTGCCGTAGCAAAGACAGGTGAAAAGTAGATCTGTCACAGGCTCTCCACATGTTTTTTTTTTTTTGTAAACAAACTTTATTGGGCATTTATGAGACATGCGGTATATAATAGACATTTGCGTGAGTATGTGCACAGTTATAAATACACTCTTGATAGATAGGTGTCCCATTACTATGGGACCGATATCTATATTCGTTCGATGTTTCCTCAAGAGCTGTAATGATAGCTATATTCGGATCACGTCAACAATTAGCACAATGGCTAACTTAACCCCTCACCTTCTGCCAAGTGGCATCTCCTTGCACCATTTCCTCTCTTTGATGCATTTATATCAATGTATTTTATGATTCATTCTCCTGCGGCTCCTCCCGGCTCCCCTCTTCTAAAATGTCATTGATCTGCTTAAGGTGTATCGTCAGAGCTTCCCATGCCCTGGCTGCTTCTAACGTCTTCTCACTCCCATTGCGCCTGGCGTCCCTTAGCCGTGTCGTTCCTTCGCAGCCTGCCCAACGCGCAAACTCTCTCCTCCATCTGCCTATACTAGGACCTCCCCTTGCCTTCCAGTGACTTGTGATGTCCCGCTTCGCTAGTACTAGTCCCAGGTCCTGGAATTTACTGGTAACCTTATTCTTGGTAGTATGTGGGAATCTGTGTAGCAAGCAGTATCCTGGAGTCATGGTCACTTCTTTTCCGTTATTTCCGCTAGTGTTTCCGTCACCTCCCTCCAGAAATTCGCTATCTCCGGGCAACTCCAAAACATATGTAGGAACTCCGCGCCTATCTCCCCACAGCGGGGACAAGCCGCCGTTATCGTGTTGAAGTACTATTTAATACGCCCTGGGGTAAGATACGCACTGTGAAATACATACAAATTTACCAGTTGGAATCTAGCATTTCTGGTGACCCCGCTGACCCTCTCCGTTAGTTCCCCCCCCCCATATATTTTCCTCTATAGGCTCTCCCAGGTCCTCTTCCCATTTCTGTTGTAGTTCATTGAGTGGAGGGAGTGTCGCCCGACTCAGCCTTCTATATATATATATAAGCAAGTAACAGCTTTAAATGTCCCCGCCGCTGATACTACATATTGGCATCCTTCGGCTAGAGGTGGTTCAGTTAACCCGCTCCCCCAGTGCTTACGTATTTCTGCAGTTAAGGCCGCATGGTGCAGGAAGTCGCCCCCTGGCATCTCGTATCTCTCACTGAATGCGTCAAAGGGTAGTAACATGCCATCCTCATATAACATCCCCATTGTGAGCACTCATGTCGCCTCCCATGTATCTAGTCTCCTCCAGTCCACTCTGTGGTAGTGCCATGCAATATTGTAATGGTATCTCCAGCGCATAAGGGCGTCTCACTTTAGCCCTCTGTAAGCCTTTGACCCAGCATTTACAAGCCACTCGTAGTTCCGCAGTCATTTCCCTTTCCTGTACAGGTAGCCTTAACACTATTCTGGACAGGAGGTCTGGAGCCGGGCATCTGTCTCCCTGCTGCACCGTCCCCCGGAGCTGGCTTGCCACTCATTTCATCAGCCATTGCAGTTGAGCTGCAATATAATAGTATTCAAAATCTGGTACTGCCATTCCCTCCTCTGTTTTGGCCTCATTAAGGTCTTTAAAGCTACTCTCCGTCTTCCAGCCCCCCAAAAGAATTAGAGGCTCTCCACTTGTTATCCACCTAATCACAGGACATAAACAATGAGGTGAGTCCTTGGGATCCAATCGAAAGCCTGTCTGTGGAGGTCTACACCTAGCAGCTAAAACCAGTGGCGCTGGACCTGTCATCGGCGTAGAGCTGTTGTAATGATGATTTTAAAATGCAAACCATCAATATCAACTGAATCTACTGTGAGATTGGTGGTGCTGCAGAACTCCTTGCTCTCCCTAGTTCCAGCAGCATTGGAGAGTGTTTGTAGAGCTGTACTGCCCTTTTGGAATACATTTACTGGTTTCATGTCACTGTTGTGAACATAAGGCATGTGTTCTCTTTGCTTTTTTGCTGTAGTATAAAGAGTAAGTGGCGGACGCCCTATGAGGAGTTGACACTGTCATGTTGGTCAAAAGAAGTACAACAGGGGGGCGGTTGTCATGATGAGGAATAAAGATAAACAACAGAATGCCACTATAACAAGAGGACTCTAGCATTATTGCTGGCTTTGCCCATTCAAAGATCAAATCGCACTGTATCGGGGAGAATAGCAAAAGGAAGCTGTGGGTCTTGTTGGGCACAACTAAGCAGCAAACGTGAGAAGAAAACAGATGGTAAAGACACATAAAAGTGGCCCAAAAAACAGTAATAATATAATCATGGCAACTTCCCTTTGTGACTATGCTGATCATTTTCCTGTTCCCTCTTGTATTAGGAGCGACAAAGAATGTCAGATAAACTTGAAGATACTAACTTACGGCTAAAGGATGAGATGGATTTGTACAAAAAGATGATGGACAAATTGAGGCAGAACCGGCTACATTTCCAAAAAGAGAGGGATGCGACTCATGAGGTGAGAACTTATGAGGAATGTTTCATTGCATGTCTTCCTACTGATATTTAACAAGGACTTGGAATTTCAAAATCTGATTTAAAGCCTTACAGTGTAAATCCTGTATAATATTAAAATAAGGTATATTGCCAATGACTGAAATAATATCACACTGATGGACGACTTACAATTCACAATACATCCTTAAATCAAGTGGACAAAAACATTGCACTATAATGTTGAATTTCACTTCCCACTTTGACTTTGAACACAGCTTTTCTCTTCTCAACATTTTCAACAAGCCTACACTTTGTGCTTGGAAGTTCCGAGGCTGGGATTCTTTGCCTAGTGCCTACTCACCATTCCAGTGTAAGGGATCAACCTGGGAAAGGTGCAGCTCCATTCATTTGTCGTGATCCCTATCCTTGGACTAATCTAGTCTAGGCCATATCCTTCTCTAGTTAAATGGCTAAGATTACAATAATGCACTACATACCCACACAGTGTTATTGAAGAAGTACCAAGACTAGAAGTCCCTGAGTAGACTGTTCCTGCTAGACTCTGGCACCTATGATTCCCCTATAACTTTGTTACAACTTTTTAGATTGCTTCTTAATGTACTAATATTTCTTTCAGTAAATGATTTGAGATTCTAATCTTAACTAGAGCATGCTGATTCATCAAACATGCAACGCATTGCTCCCTTTTATCCTTCAATTGTGACTTCTTAAAATCATATGAAAATCATACTATGTTTTCTCCCAATATTCTAACAGCTCAGGAAAAAAATTCAATGAAAACAGGGTTCAGTTAATCTCATACAGTTAGTAGTAGTCTGTGATCTTCTGCAGGTAACTGGAGTTCTGCTTCCAGCTGCCTCGCAAATCTTTTCTGTTTAGCATAGAAGCTGTCTTTCTCTTTCAGATCGCATATGTGTCCTTAAATGAATTGAGATTTTCAATATTTAGGTATTGGCACCACCTTACTGTAATGGTCATCAGTAATGATAGTGCATTCCGGTGTTTTTTTTATCAAAAATGAGCTTACACTATCATAACTCAACAATTTATCAAAATAACAATTCACAATGGATTCCCACCAGTGGCTTTCGGGTTCCTTGTGTTACGGTTTGTCCCTGATGATGGCAACCGTACGTACTCTAAACGAAAGTAGCAGTCATAAGATCAACAATATTTTACTCCCAAATCAGTACTGTGTCTGTGTGTAAATTATATGTTAGGATTCTCAAAAGTAAAGTAACTGCTTTCATGGCTTCCTATTCTGATGATGGCAACCATATGTAACTCTGAACGGAAGTAGTAGTTATAAGATCAACAATATTTTACTCCCAAATCAGTACTCTGCATGTGTGTAAATTATATGTTAAGATTCTCAAGAGTAAAGTAACTGCTTTCATGGCTTCATATTCTAAGCATGTTGCATTTAAAAAAAAGTAGATTCTGTTGTTCATCCTGTAGGTAAATAACTACCTTGATTAAATATGAATTTCCAGTCTACAAATTGAACCGATGATATCTGGCCGATGATATCTGTATGCCATTTTTCAACAGTGATTATAACATACTCGCAGATCAAAGCACCATTGGCATAACATGTTCTCTCTTTTTATCTAAAGCTCATTGAAGACTTGAGGAAGGAGTTGGAGCATTTGCAGTTGTATAAATTAGACTGTGAGCGACCCGGGAAGGGGAGGAGCTCCTCTTCCAGTATCAGTGAGTTCAACGCAAAAACGAGGGAAGTGGAAATGGAGCATGAAATTAAGCGTCTAAAAATGGTAAGAGAGGCCTGTGTACTACCTGTACTAGTGATGTTTTATTCAAAACAGGTGTGTCCAATGTGGTGCCCATGCTAACTATATCCAGAGTTAATTGAAGGGAGCAAAGGCAGCAGGGCCGAAATAATCAAGAGCCTGTGATAACCGTTCTAGGTCAGGAGAGTTAGTTGGTTTTTTAGTAGAAGACAATAATATATTCCTTTCTACAACTCTTTTTTAAACACATTTTATTCATTTCTTTTTTTACTTGGATTGTTTCTTGTAATATTTTTCTGCATCCATAGTAAGCAACAGATATTCAGTTTAGAATCAACTTCGTTCTATTTTGTAGTCTTCTTGGAATGTGAAAATTGTGTTGCACAAAGGAGGCAATGGTTTGTGGGACATGAGAAAATGAAGTAAACATTGGTTTCCTCTTTATTTTGTCGTGGAGTAGTTTGGCCTGGGTCAGAGAGTGTCTTGCCAGGACAGTGTTCAATCAATTCTTTATTTAGTCAAAATATAACCAGAAAAGATGCATAAAAACATCAACAATTTACTAAAGTCAATCCAGTACATTATACAGGATCATATAGAATTAATAAAATTAATGATCTAAACGTCCCCTTAAAAACATAAGTCAATCCAAGAATATTTTTTTTTATCACAACAAAAGAATACTTCTACGTTTGATAGAATGCTGGTTATTTGGCCACTGCCATGCAAACATAGATAGAAGCTAAACATTGGAAATAAAGCGTAGCCAGTCTCCACTATCTGAGAATAACCGACCCCAAATCGTTAACAAAAAACATTTTCTAAACGAATCATAAAATGTACGAAAAAGCATAAAGTGCATATTGGTCTGAACTGAACAGGGGTCACAAAGACATGGTGGGAGTCTATTAGATAAAAAGCCAGCTTGAGGGAAAGCAGCGAAGAAATGTAGAGTCTTTAATCTGAGACGCATGAGAAAGTATCTATGCTTTGTAAAAGTCATCCAAGTAAGAAAAGGTTCCATACCTGTCGTCGGCAAGTAATCCAATACAATTGATTTGCAAAATTCTGTGCAATCTCTCTCTCTATAACGCCAAGAAAGAAAACAAGCATTGACAGTAACCTTACTCGAGATGAAAAGAATTCCTTGGTTATAATACAGTTCTGGTAGTCTTAGGCTGGTAAAAACATTTTAAGATAAACTACCCATAGAATCTTACTGACAATGTCTTAATTTCAAGCAATATGGCAAAACAAACCAATTATAACAGGTTTCCTGCTTGGTCCAAATTGAGATACATAAGATAAGAGTAAGCAATTTAATAAGTGTTCATTACAGTTCTATTTTTCTGGTACACTTTATGCATGAGATGTTTATCGCCTTTCTACACATGAACATTTTTGTAATATTAGTGAAAGGTTCGAAAGCAGAGTGCGATTGACATATTTTTTAAATGGTCTAACGTTTAGAATTAACTTTTCATCAATAGGTCTGCTATAAATTTTTATTTAAAATACATTCATTGAAAATTAAATTACAGTCTTTGGCATCATATGAGCTCACCGGCCCCAGACTCTCAGATCTGTTATAAGGCGCATTTAGTGAATAGTGCACAGTAAGTCTCATAATTCAACCAGGGTCCGCCATGTTAAGCAGTGTGTATTTTTACAGTGCCCATAAGCTACAGAGCTTGCACTTCTATTTATTCACAGTAATGCTTCCAGTTAAAATCTGATTACTGTCTTAATCAATGTGAATTTTGTAGGTTCTTCTTTGCCCGAGTTTTACATATGGCCTCTCATCATTTTATACGTGCAACTGGTGATTTTGTAAAACAATGACACCAATGTTGTGCTCCCTGTGTATGTATACCTTGTTTAACATGGCTACCACTCTCCTTCGACCTGCTGATCACTGAAGCAGAATGAAGGACTCCATACCTCATAGTGAAAGGAGAATAGAAAGCGATGGGCATAATATGCTGTTCTTACACAGCAACCAGGCAGAATAACGCCCACAGTGTGCATGCCCATTTTGTGTGTCTTAAACATGCATTTTCCTGTTTCGTCCTTTAAGTGTGATAGGAGATCTAGAGAGAGCTGTGTGTACATTCTCGGATGGCAGTAGCACTAAAGCAGGTGCAGGAAACATTTGCACCCATTTGTGTGCACCAACCAGCAGGTACTGAACTCAAATTCACTTTCAGTACGGTCTTTGTAGAGAGATGTGTAGAATGTACAGTGAGTTTACTCCCATTGTTTTTTATTTGTTTATTTTATTTGTAAAGCGCAACATAACTGGAAACACTGTGGCTCTTTGCTTCGTTGTTGCATTAAATAGAGATAGTTGAAGACTACAAAGCGAAGAAAGCCACAAGTAATTTATGTTCGCATGAGAATTGATGAAAAAATTAACATTAATTATTGCTACAGCAAAACTGGACTAGCCATTAAAAAAGACCTTGAGACCTGTGAAATTATGAGTAAGTTTAAGATTCTTTGGAAAATAACAAGCAAGGCCCTCAGCGAATTTGATAAAAAAAATTGCGGATCACTCTGTTTCTATAAAAAAAAAAATCTTCTTCCAATGCTCGTGTCCCAGTGGTTAGTTTACAGCACACCTAGACTGTTAAGATTTTCTGAAATATTTTAATTTATTTGTGAACAATTATAAACTTGTTTGAATATTTCACTGAGATTGCTTAATGTTCTACCTCTTTTAACACTGCATGATATGTTTACTCCAGCCTCAGTGATGGGCAGATAAAGAAAGTTGGCTAAAACTTCATTATAAGAGGAAGGTTCCCCATGACAATCTACACAATACCTTACAATAGTAGAGGGATAAGAGGTATTGATTATCCATGACACCAATCCTATGCACACGAACAACAATATGCAGGGTAGTGATAAAACACTGTCCCAAGGGTACAAAAAACAATGGAGTCCTTAGCCGGTGTAGTTCATTTTAATGTTCAGAGTATTTTTTTCCCCAAGCCAGCCAACACGTGTTTTGTCAGTGGGTAATAACCCTTGACTTCTTCAGGGCTTAATTATGGTCTGGAAAACCAATCAGACCTCTTAGCCGGTGATAATTCCAACCCGGCGGTAACGTCTTCAAAGTTGCATCCTTTATAACGACAAATCATTCAAGTTCTCGGATCCAGTGTGTCGCATATGGTCCGAGCATCTCATTTGGCAACCAATAAATTCCTCAATTGCGGCGCTCCTCATCCGAGTGCCTTATATACATCAATAGACGGAGGCTAAGCCGTCTACACCAACCCAATACCGAACTATGGCGAGTACACCAACACGTCCCGACAGTTCCCGGGATTTCAATCAACCGGATGCGGTTGATTATCCATATTTTACTCTCAGCAATTTTTCAATTGTTTTGATTATGATTTTGCTCTAGTGTCATTAGCCTAAAAGATGTCACCTGTGTTCCAACATACAGAGGGTTGATCAACATGTTTGAAAGATATCTATCTTTAGCTGACAAAGTTACTTATTGAGTGACCGAGCATTAAAATTTTTACATAGTTCTGAGATTTGTTTGGAATGTTAAAAAGCATACAAGTAGACCTTCGCCTGAGAGAATTTGAAGACTCCAGGACATGTTTGTGCCTCACGCAGTGTGTCTCTTTAGGAATGTTTCTTTTGCATGAATGTATGAAACTTTGCATCTGATGCAACTACAATGTACTCCACAACCCCGATCCAGCTTACCTCAACCACCACCTCAACTACTACCGACACCTTAAATCTGCGTCCCAGGATTGAGCACACCTCCCTCGCACCAAGAAGACCAGAAGCGGAAGACGCTGCTTCTCATACTTTGCAGCCAGGTCCTGGAACGACCTCCCGAAACACCTCAGAACCTCCCCCTCCCTAATGGACTTCCATAGGAATCTCAATGCATGGCTATTCCAGGTGAAACAGGCATTATCTCCTCCTCCCTCCCTCAGGCCTGCCCTACTCAGGGCCTGGATACCCTCACAGGTGATTAGCTGCGCTGTACAAATCCACATAACATGCTTAATGCTGATCAGTACAGACATAATGTTATGCTCTGTCAGAAAGCACTCAGAGGAAACACTTGGCTAACTGAACACAAGGAAGAACTCGCCATTTTCCTGCAGCATATTTGGGTTCCATCTGTTCTGAGGCTGTGTAGGAAGGAGCTAGCATTATGTAAATCTGTAATTAAAACATTAGCTTGTGGCATTCCATGCCTCTTGTAAAACATAGCTGGTTGGTATTAATTATTGATATCTTTGTATTCCCACCGTCAGGTCTTTTGCTTCCATCTGCTGTCTTCTTGTGTTAAGGAAGCGGACTACACGAGTAAATAAAGCAATCGGTGACCAGCTCACAGTAGCAGAGGCATACCCCTGTCTGCTAAACTTTTCACACTAACAATCCAAACTCACTAGTACATGAGGGATTGTGGTGGCTTGAGTGACCTTCCATACTAAATAAGTGCTTTTAACAAAAGTGCTCCAGTTCAGTCAGGTGTGTTCAAGTCTTCAAAGAGGGACAGCATCTGTGCCACCATTTGATATTCAGCGTATCATCGAGGGCATACTGGTGTTGTTCTCTGAAAACAAACAGGTCATGCAGAAACACAGCAATAGTGACAGCTACAGCACTACTAACAGAGACTGCATTTGCTATTTTTTATGTGGAAGAAGCAAAACAAATCTTATAAAAAGTCTTTACCAGGAAAATCAGCTCTCTGTGACTTCTGCACATGGAAAATAATGGGGCATGAATTTACTTGACAATAGAGAAGTTACTGGTTCAGTTGTATGGAAAGCTTTTATTTGCAGGCTGACGGAAGCATCACCATGAGGGGAGATAGAAATTGTCCCTACTAGGGTTGTATGATGTTACAACGCATTCCGTTGTAACGCATGCCTTTTCCACGCATGCGTTACAACGGAATGCCTTTCCCACGCATAACCTTTACCACGAATATTCCTTTACCACGCATAATTTTACAACGATTTTCGTTGTAAATTCATGCATGGTAAGGGCATACTGTTGGTAAAGGTTATTCCCCCCACCCCTAAACCTTTCTTACAAATACCCCTCCCCTGCCCTTAAGCCTTAAATCGGACCCGTTTTTTTTCCTTCTTAAATCTAATATTCCCCTTACCTCTCCACGTCGTCTCTTCTCAATCTTCTTCCGTGTTTACGTCGTTAAGAGGAAACGGAAGTGTCTTTCCGTTTCTTCTAACGACGCCGATTCCCTCCACATAGAAACTTCAAAAGCCCCCTTTTTTTTTTATACGCTTTTATTTGGGGGGGGGGCCCTCCAAGCCCCCCCCCTTTCTTTTTTTTGCCTTTAACACACATGCCTTTACTACGTATCTCGTAGTAAAGGTATGCGTGGTAAAGGCTTTCGTTGTAACCACGCATGCGTTGTAATGCATGCGTGGTTAAGTTATGCGTGGAAACGGCCGCGTTGTAGTGGCCGTTTCCCCCCCTACTAGCAGAAAATGTGTCCTTGCAGCCGTGGGAGGGATGTCATTTTGTCCAGGGTAACAACTATCATTGCAGTGGCGTGGTGAACTCCAAACTAAACCAATGACAAAGTATCCTGGGTTATGTAACCGGGTCAGAAGTGACCTTATATTGACCAGGACTTCATTTCTCAGGTTATGTCTAGAGTTGTTTTATGTCATCAGTTCAGTCGAGTTTTCAATATTTTTAAGACATTTTTTCTTTAGAAAGGCTGTGAAGCAAGGGCAGGACTTAATTCCATCTTAAAGCCCAAACCCTATCTTAGAACTCTGACCAGCTGTTGTCGTAGCTGTGGGGGAGACCGCACCAAAGAGTTCCGTGAGATGTAGGGGAATGAGGCCGAAGACAGAGTACCTTTATAAAGTCATGGAATTCCAAGGTGACTTGCAATATCTTTTTAATGCACAGCAGACGTTCTTTTATTAAATGTAAACCACTTCATTTCGAAGTGTCTTGCTCTTTCATGCTCATTGCAGACTAAAAGAATAAAAACAGAATGTGCACTTCGAATTTGAATCACAGATAAAAGAAGTTAATAATATTTGCCAAAAGATATTAGGAGCAGTGTCATGTAAGGCGGATTAAAAAATGCCAGGCTTAGATTTTGTTGAGATAGCCATATATTCTTTCTTTTCTGTTATGACCTACAGCGTGGAAAAAACATAAACAAGTTGCCATCAATATCTGGTTTATGCTGATAGCTCTTCACTTTAGCAAACATATTAGAAGAAGGAAAAGTCAGTTCTCTTTTTTCTTATTGAAAACGCATCGCTCTGGCTACTGGCTCTGGCTGCAGGCATTGTGCCATTAGAAATCAACTGTAATAACTCATTACATTTGAGCAGGTGCGTCATTTCTTTTATACAGGTGATTTGATGAGTCACTACTAGATGCGTCACAAGCCTCCTACAATATTAGAGCTGGGCTTTTTATACTGGAAGTATACGTGCATATTGTGGTTGGGCTCAATGTTTACGATGTTAACAAATCAAATGTACTTTAAGGCACTTTGAAACAACTTAAAGCCCCCATTGCCACCCCTCAAATTTGATCACATTCTGTTTTTTTACAGGAAAACCAGAAGCTCCGGGATCAGAATGATGACTTGAATGGACAAATTTTGAGCCTGAGCCTCTATGAGGCGAAGAATCTCTTTGCCACCCAAACTAAAGCCCAGTCTTTGGCTGCGGAAATTGACTCTGCATCAAGGGATGAGGTATGAGTTGTACAGAAATACTAAAAAGTGTATTTGAGCCAAGCAACAGAATATTAGGATACGGAAAGATGCTCACAGTAATTTTATTCACACTTCAAGTGGATTGTCCAATGCAGGGGTCTCCAACCGGTCGATCGCGAGCTACCGGTAGCTCACCGACCCTCTGCGAGTAGCTCGCGCTGCTATCTAATTATTGAGACGTGATTTAAGCTTTTTATTTTGTAGCCCTTCATTCTCTTTGACAGCTATCAGCCCTTGCCCGCCCTCACACAAACCATTTGCTCTGATTGGCTGAAGTGAGCTTAGCTGGGGCAGGGCAGGCTGAAGAACGTAACGATCTTCCTCTTAGTCACGCGCCACCTGTCTTTTTTTCAAGGCTGGCTCCGCGCTTCGCATTTGGGCCTCCCGGAGCAGCTACTGCTATGAGGTAAGTGGGCCCCTGACCGAGCAGTAGCAGAGTCGGTAAAATAGACTCACTGCATGTAAGACCCTTTCATTTTAACGTTGGCTGCCACTGCGCTTTAGATCTGCCTTCGGTAATAAAGCGCAGTGGCAGGCAACGTTAAAATTAAAAGTCCTTTCAGGCACTGGGCAGATACCGTACTGGCAGCCTATGTTAAAATGCAAGGTTCTTGCCTGAAGTAATCTGCTTTCACTGACTTTACCACGCTTTCATTTGTCTTCGCGTAGTAGTCAGTGAAAGCGGCTCGGTGCATGCAAGTACCCTTGATTTTAACATCGGCTGCCACCGTGCTTTACATCTGCATTAAGCAGGAATAAAGCGCTGTGGCAGCCGACGTTAATATCTAAGGTTCTTGCAGGCACTGACCGTTACCACGGTGCCAGCCGATGTTAAATCCAAAGTGCTTGCCTTCATTGAAAAGCTTTCACAGTCATGCAAAGGCAAATATATAGCGCAGTGTAGTAATCAGTGAAAGCCTTTCACTGATTACTACACCGCGCTATATATTTGCCTTTGCATGACTGTGAAAGCTGTTCAGAGCATGCAAGGACCTTTGATTTTATCATCGGCCGCCACCGTGCTTCACATTTGCCTTAACGGTAATAAAGCACAGTGGCACCCGACGTTCAAATTGAAAGTCCTTGCATGCACTGTGCTGCTACCGCGCTTTAAATCTTCAATCCTGCCTTTAATAAAGCACGGTGGCAGGCAACACAAAAAATCAAAGGTCCTTGCATGCTCTGAGCAGCTTTCACTGTCATGCAAAGGCAAATATAAAGCGCAGTGTAATAATCAGTGAAAGCCTTTCACTGATTACTACATGAGTCTGAATAGCTCGTACCTTTGCCTAGAATGCATTTCCTAATTTGAAGGCCTGTATGGAGAAAGTATTGTATGCTGGAATTAATATACCCTGTGCTAGCCCACAACATAAGTTTCTAGGTTGGAAGTATTTGATCAGTTTTGTCTGCAATGATTTTTAGGACCTTTACTACTTTATCTTATCACTACGTGAGTGATGCATAATAGCTTGGATGAAAACTTCTTATGACTGATAACCAGTGAGGAGCCTTCAGCAGAGGAGAGTTGTGGGTTTGTATTTTTGTACTGTGCTGCTAACGCCAGGTCCGGCTTTAGGGCTGCGCGACTGGTGCCCCTGGGTGCCGACTTCGAGTGAGGGCGCCAATATTATGGAAAAGCACCTTCTGCTGCATTCCTGGCCTCCAGCAAATTTCAGACAACAATAAAAATATCAAATTAACTGGGTGAAGAATGTTTTTACTCATCGTAAGGTAGCACAGTGGGTTAATATGCCTGCTGCAAAGAACTTGCAGATCACAAAGTGCATATATAACGTAATGTATATAGGTCAGTGGGTTACTACTTTTGTCAGAGAGAACATATTGTTGCTAGCTCTGTGAGTGAAATCCTAATGTAGAACAGTGAGCAAGTAACTGTTATCAAAGAGCTGCATGAAAACTGCAAGGTATAGACTGGCTGGACCGTTTTATTCCCCCCCCCAGTTTTTCATTATCCTAATGTTGCAAAATAGGTTGATTTGGGTAGAAATCAATTCTTATTATTAAAGAGAATTCCCCAACCATGGTGTTAGGTTTTAAATCCTATGTTTCTGCTTCTCCTGACTAATCACTCTTAAACTATCCTGCCTACCAGTATGGATGACCTGCGACTCCTATACCTTCTTGTCCTCTGTCTTATGTAACATTTCACTGATTGTCTCTGTGTAATCTGTGTGATTTAAAGTGTTCTGACACCTTACACTGGTAGGAGTGGCGCTATGAAACTAATTAAATGCATCTGAGAGCGAGAGGTTATTAAGTATTTTGTTCAAACCACAGTATGAGCTCTCAAGAAATTAGGCTTAAAGGCAATGAAACTGGGCGTGGGGGGTCTCTCGGAAAAATGTGCGAGTTGCTTGGGGTTTAGTAGCTCATGACGATTTTCACTGACCAGAAGTAGCTCTCACTACACAAAAGGTTGGAGACCCCTGGTCCAATGTAAGGAATATTCAATTCAATATTCAATTGGAAGCCCAATGAAGAGCTGAATTATGATTTGAAGAGACGGTTGGATTACTGCATCTCTTATACGCATTGGGGGGTATATCTTTCAGAGGTTCTGGCTAAATCTGCAATCACTATTTAGTACTGAAAGTACTAAGCAAGTAGCCAGAAAGGCGTATAGGACTGGGGTAGAGGCAGTTGCATGTCATAGAGGCTTAGATGTGTCTCAAGTGAAGGCTTGGTAAGTAAATCATCTCAACAAGCCTTTTGGAGGCACAGCCCTGTTGTGAACTTTGCTGTTTCCTTATAGACCAGACCTCACCTTTAATACTCCTTTTGCTCTTTGAAAAAATAAACTAGTATTTTTAATAATTTTGCTGAGTCTTTTACAAGCTCCGGTATTTACAAGCGGCACTCCCGTGTTTGAACGACCAAGCATCAGTTGCTACGTGCAGCTAAATTGCCTTAATTTCCTTTTATGTTGTTAACTAATGTATGTTTGTGATAATAGGATTGGCAAACACTTTCCTTCCCATTCCATCATACCCCTCATTTTCTTCTCTGTCATTATACTTTTTCACTGATGTCAATGCTTACATTCCATGCCTGCAGTGATTTTCAAGGTGCTTCACTTATTAGGTTATCTTCAATTCCACAGGCTTCAAAGACATGGTCTAAAACAAAACTCGTGCATTTTTTCACAGTTGCATAACATGTTGCCATTTTTTAATACTCACAGGTTCACTTATTCCTAACTTGGCCATGCAAGATTGGGTTGCTGCAAAACAATGACTAAATAAACCTATTTGTATAGGCTCTTGAGAATAGGAGAGTCTTGACTGTGACGAATTGCCTTGGACAGAGTAAAGATCTATAGTAAACCTATGCTGAATGACGTGTAGTCTACCTTTGCTCTCCATAGGAGGCATTGTGGTTTTTCTTTGGAGGCATTTCTTTATGCTAATCGCCTCTGGAGCCATGTCTTTTACCCAGTTAGGGCATGTTTTTTCCTTGATAAGCATTGATGGCATTACCATAGGTTCCCCTACATTTAAAAGCAGGGTTTTCTTGTAGCCACCTGATTTCATGCTGTATATTTTCTCGACTCTGGATGCATGCCTGGCTTTGTCCAGATATAAAGACATGCCTTTCTTTGTCCACCGTTGATGGCAAACCTTTGCCTTGTTCCCTCACCACATATACTACGTCTTTGCCCCTTTGTGGAGGTAAGTCTTACACGTTTTACCGCTGGAGGTATGCATCCCTTTTCATTTTCCACCCCTGTAGTCATGCATTTCTTTGTCCTCATGCAGAAGCATACTATAAACGCAATGATTTCAACCATCATTTTCCCTTCTCTACCTGTAAAAGGAGACATTTCTTGTAACCACCACTGAAAACGTGCTATTTTCTATTTTCTCTTCTTTGCATGACTTGTTAGTTTAAGCAGAAATGTCTTCCTGGAATTGTACCCTGGATGCTTACAGTCAACATATGCTTGGAAAGGTGAACATATTGACACAGCACGTCTGCATTTGTGTGAAATCCATTTTCCTAGCTAGTGCCAAAACTGAAGTATATGACTTTTATTCAGCATTTAAAGTTGTTTGCATTTACGTACAGTATGTGTTTTTTCTACGTAGTGGTATTGGTAACAGTGGACAAAACAAAGAAGAACTCTGTATATGATCACCATAATTACACTATTTTTCATCTCCCTTCTCTATTCTCAGCTCATGGAAGCCCTAAAAGAGCAGGAGGAGATCAATCTCAGATTGAGACAATACATGGACAAGATTATCCTGGCAATCCTGGACCACAACCCATCTATCCTGGAGATTAAAACTTAATCACTCACCGAATGAACATTGTAGGGCATCGAAGCTAGTCACAGCAGCCTGATAACTGCACAACCAACTGGATCTAGGAATCGCTTGAATACTGTAAAATAATATTATTTGTATACTATAGTATATGTGACTGGGCACCTGGGTGTACCGGAGGGTCTGCCCATGTGTAAGGTTATTTGTATGCAGATAGGTAGGAAACCTTCTGTGGACCATACACTTTGCTTTCAAGTAGCTGTCCTCATGCACTTTCATTGACTGTGAAAACAATGTGTTACTGTATACAGAATATATATATATAAATATATAAGGAGGGGATAACTGGAACATAATGTTTTAAATACTGGATAAAAATCACTACCTCTGGTTGGAAAAGTAAAAAAACAATATTGGAAAATACTCCAATAAAAAACATTCCTGTCTTCTAAGTTCCTAGAAAATGGTGCTTAGTACACACACGCTGCCCTTAAAATTAAAGTTGCATCCCGGACTGTGGGTATTGATTTTCTTAAATCCATTCGATTTACAGCTAAAAAAAAAAAGTGTGGGAATCAAATGGTTGTAAAATAGCTTTGTCAAAGGTGTGTTTGAATGAAAAGACCAGGCAAATCGGAGGAAAAAGGCATTTACACCCGCAGTGTTAATGTGAACATACTCCTCATTTGTCATGGTAGCCTCATGCAGATCAGAAGTGTTTTTGGTAAATGTTTCATACGAGAGAAGATCACAGCTGAGTGCCACCATCCTCCTGTTAAGCCTTTTATGAATATTTGTAGTTCCAGACAAACCCTCTAGAAATTTTAACCAAGAATTCATGATTTCCAGATGTGAAGTATCAGAAGTTACGCCAACTGGCAGTCATATTTTTCTTCTCATTCAGTATCTCCCCAGGTCATGACTCCTACGAATCCCATTGTTTGCTTTGACTTCCGCTGTGATGGAAGAACTAAAAAATGTATATTAGCAATGTTTCATCTAGCGCCTCATCTGGTTATTGACTTCTATTTTTTGTGTTGGGTGAGTTCAATGACGTCCATCTTTATAGGCACAGAGTATGTCTGACATCCCCCCATAAAAGTTAACTGAAGCATTGAGTACCTGCAGGTCTTAATATGGCATGTTCTGGGACATGTCACAAATTCAGTTATTTGTGAAATATATTTATTTAATCTAAATCTGTGATTTCCCTTTGTTTCAATAATTAGACACAGTGGGACTGATTTTCAAAAACAGTCCACATAGTGTAGAGTTCCACGTACGATTTTCAGAGATTTATTCGTTTTTGGCATCCTCAAATATCCCAGCTGTAAGCTCAGAATCCTATCAACTATAGAGATTTCCGGCACACTTCTTAATCGCCCAGCCATGCTCCAGTGGTGGTCTGCCACCAGTATGACAAGCCACAGTTACGATTAGGGGAAATGTGCATTTGCCCCTGTTCTTTCCACTTAGAAAACAGTTTCCAAATTGGTGTAATCTTTGCCTGTCTCTATCCCATAAAATGTGAGTTTTTGGGGAACTCCCCCAGCCTAACTCTATACTTACTCCAATCTTTTTTAGGAGGAGCTCTCCATTTTCATTTAGGGTGAGAAGATGCACTACGATAGTTGGTGAATACCAAAGGCACATTTCACTTAACCTGAGGTAAGAGACTATATTTATGTGCAGCTTTAGCAAACACATTGCTTTAAAAACACGAGCTGTACTGTATTCTTTAGACTTTAGGGCCTAAAGGGTCTTAATCCAGGATTTGTTCCAATGTGCTATTTTTAAACCACTGCCTTAAACATTGCCTTCAATACAAATGCGTGCACTAGTGCAGATTAAATATTTTAATGACGCACTCCAGGAGCTGAGTTATGACGTTACGCTCACCATCATTGTGTAATTTTCCTACAGTGTAAAATCTTCATGATGTAGATGTTACCAAGTTACAATATTTAGTTAAACCATCTAGTTAACAGTTCAACCTATACATTCTCTATGATCTCAGTTGCCATGTGAACACTGATCTAAGGTGCCTGAATATTAGCACATAAATGTAGGACTAAAGGTAGAAGGATGTCACAGAATATTGTCTTTCCGGCATCGAAACCTGTGAGCTGCAGTTTTATTTGTGCCCTCCGTCTGCACACTTTGGGACTGTGTATTATGGATATGATAAAGGCAAATACTATTTTCCACATGAAGACATTGAGATGCACCTCATCATGACAGATGCTTTTGAGGATGGAACATCTCGATGGTTGATGGTATATTGACCTGGGACGGTTCTTTTCGCCTGTATCATTTTCTAGCACGCATCCGCCCAGCTAATGCTGCTTTCAAAAAGAATTACGTTGTCCTGACTTAATGATGATAAATAAACATTTCAAAAGTATTGGGTTTAATTACACAACATAATAGTCACACAAATATTGAAGGGACCATAGTAGACGAATAGGCTATAAAGCACAGGTTGAGATGTCTGGAGGTCTCGGTCTGGCATTCATGCTTATGCAACAGTGTTCAGCGAGTGCACATCACACACAATAAGCAAACCAGGACATAGAATACATTTAGAAAGCAGATGACGTTTGCCTTCTGTCACACTGTATATATTTATCCATCACCGTGAACTATGCGTCACACTTTACCTTTTGATATTTCTCAAGGAGCACTGGGGCTCAGGGTCAGATTGGTAAGGTGGCCACTCCGGCAATGGGTTGGTATCTGAGTTGCAGCTGTGGGCCGTGTTTTTTGGACAGCATGGTGGCCGATTTGGGCTTTGTCTGTTCTGTTCAGGTGCCGCCAGCGGCCCAGTGGGGGCATGAGAGGCTTTTCTGGAGGCAGATTGGCCTCTGTTATCTCTCTTTTACCAACGGTATCTCTCTTTTACCAACGGTGCGGAGGTGTCATTCCCAGTCTCTCGCTGGGCCGGCCCTTTAATGTCTGCAGATTGAGCAGGGGCAGGGGGCCTGAGCAGAAGTGGCCTCATCTTCAGGTGCGGTTCACCATTGTGAATTAATCCGTGGACAAAGAGTCCTGGCAACATTTGCATTTTTTTTATCTCAGTGAAGTTAAGAAAACATGTCTCTTTTAGAGAACCCCCTGTCCCTCTCCTTCTTTTCATAATACTTAAAACACTGAAGCAGTGTTTTGCAAAAAGGCGCAAACCGCAAATGTAGGCCACTTTTTTTTAGGGAGCCCAGCAGGTGCGGCCAGTTTAGGTAAGAGCAGTGGGGCGGGGTGGGGTGAGTCAACAGAAGATGGAATAGGTAAAATAAATAAATAAAACCACTTGCGCTCGCCACGTCGCTGACTCGGCGATGCGTCGAGTGTAAGGTAAGTGGTTTTATTATTTTTTATTTTATTTGACCTATTCCATCATCTGTGGACTCCACCCCCCGCTCCACCCCACTGCTCTTACCTGAACCGGCCGCGCCTGGTGCTCGGGCCTATTTTTGATCCCAATCCAACCTTTCCCGTGCTGTCTTATAACACCATGCTGTAATACTCTCTCTGTTGTGAATGGCTGGGATTGGGCAACTGGTGTGACCCCCTAGCATGGTGCTGCAGTGGAAGGTGAGTTAGAAAAAGGAGCTGATCATGGTCAATACACTTGAGCTGCTTGTGGCATCCAAGTTCAAGCCAGCAATTAAAAGGAAATGGGTGCAAATTTAAATCTACTTTTCTGACTGAGGTAGTAAAAAAGGGCAAGCACAAAAGCAGCAAAAGACCTGTCCTGGCTTCTCCAGGCAGGGTTTCCCTCAGTGGCATAACATAAAATGATGGGGCCCTCCTTGCAGCATGTGAAGAGGGGCCCCTAAGTCTCCCATATCTAACAAATATTCATTGACTTTGGGTGAAATGGGGCCTCTCTGAAGTGTTTGGGGGCCCCTGAAGGATGGGTCCCCCTGTTCTGCAGGGGCCTGTGTTGCACCCCTGGTTAGCCTGTAAAGAGCATAGTGACCCACAACTTAAAGGAACCTTCCTCTGAATCGACAGCAACTCGGGTTCCTTTCCCCAATCCTCCATCCCAAACCGCACGGTTTCCAGAATGTCGCCGTGTGTCATGATGCCTGGCTGAGTTTTCAGACCTATTGCGACATCATTCATGAGAAAACCCTTTAATTAATAACCGCCAGAGCTGCTAAAGCAGCATTGTCCCATCCTTGCTGGAGGAGATGAGCTTTTAGTTGGTTGCAAATACAAAAGACCTTCAGAAGTGTTGAACTCCAAAAACACTAAAACTTCAAACATTCACATCAACAAGTCAACTTGAAAAGGTCCTGCCTTGAAAACTTGAAATATAATATAAATAAGTGTTGATAAACTGGATTTCTTAAAATCATTTGCTAAAGTGAAATTATGTGTGGGATCGTGGGAGGGGGCACAGTTTTTGTTGTTAAACGATATTTATAAGTGTCATTGATTGCATCATCAGAACAGTCTGCTTTCACGTACTGTCTTCACCTCTCTCGGTGTGACCCCTCTATATGTCAAGCTACAGGAACAGTACATGTTTGCACTTACAGTATGTTTAAGTACTGAAAATGTATTTAGAGAACTACTATACATTGTTGTGGGGTCGTTTTGCTTCATTGCACAGATTGTACTTATGTTTTGCATGAATTCTGTTTACTGGTGTGTGTGCCTTTCATGCTCTAGGCCATGATTGTACAGAAACTTTTCACGTGATCTGCTACTTGGGTGCATTTTTGTATATTTTCATTGAAAGTATGTACTGTTTTTTTCACGAGCTGTACATAATGTACATAAAATAGATGATATTTGTATTCCATGTGCCACAATGCTCTGTAAAAAGCTGTCATTTTATACAAATGTCAAGATTGTGCGTTTTTGTTCTGCAAAACATTAGCAACATGTCATAAAAAGCATAGCAGTTGATTCACATTAGAAGTTCTGAATTGATTTTTAGAAGCGTGTTTGATAAAACGGCATCTCTGGTGTATTTCCTTGTCAATGAAACAAGACACTTTAATCTGTTGCTTCGAGTGTCATGGATTATTTATTCTGCCACTGTGTTTGTCTTTTGTGAGCTCAAAATAACTTTCTGCAGAAATTAGAGAACTGTGGAAGATCAGTGTTCTTTAGTGGCACAATGCAAGCGACCACATTCTCACAACACAGAAAAAAACAAAATGGTATCTGTGTCAGAAAGCACCTGGCTGCGCAGTTGAGGTTAAGTTTTCAGCGAAATAACAAGTAATGTCCAAAAAATGTAAATAAGTATTGTCCATACAAATAATTTGTGAGCATTCAGGCCTGGTTCTGTGTTAGAATGCCTCCTTTACAATCCGAGAGAGGATGATGGAACAAAGACAGATGTTTTCACTTTATCGCATGCACAATTCACCTTCTAGCATGTGTACGACCAAACATACAAATGCAGCATTTTACCACACCCATAATACTACAGATCCAACTCAAACAGAAATCAGACTCTGGATTTTGACTGAAACTATAAGACTAGGGCATAAAGAAAACTGAATCCGACGGCGCTTTCAGACCTTACTTATAGCCGAATACAGTTTACAAATTTATTTTGCACAACAATAAATTTTACACATTTAATATGTGGGAGAGCATGATAAGCTTATAAACAGTCTTGTTTTAGTTTCTTATTACATGTATTCTGATGTATGAATGTGCCTGTAATAAGACAATAATTTCTCAACAGGTGTTATTTCATAGGCTAGTAAATAAACATGCACATTTAGTTGCAAAAGAAACAAATGGGGAGACTCAAAATTTTTAAAGGAGTGCCAGAGGCTTATTGTATTAGGAATACGCAAGGTGGAAACATTATATTTGGAACAAGCAAAATGGAAACAGTAGTATCAGCACTGTTAACAGTAAATGTGGAAGTAACCCGACGTAACTTTGTGCACATAAGTGCTTGTGCACACACAGGGTGGACGGCGCAAGTGACAAGTGGAACAGCGATAAGCGGCACAAGGTGAAAATGGTGACAGTATTTACAAGGTACTTGAGGTTCACAGGTAGGTATTTACAAAGGATTACACAGAGTTGGGCGTTTTGGTGAACCAGAATTATGGCGCCAAAAGTTGCGCTGGATAGTCAACTAAATGTGCATGTTTATTTACTAGCCTATGAAATAACACCTGTTGAGATATTGTTTTCTTTGCACACTATTACCACCCAGATCTCAACTGGGTTTACCGGTGTACTCCTGTTGTTTATTCTTGTAATAACACAATGGCACACCTAGGCGGTTACAGACGATTCGTGACATCACCATGGTGCAGTGACATGACATCCTTTACTCAGCGTGAAAGAAGCTGTTGTGCCACAGATAACACAGTGAGCCCGTGTGCAGGCAGCAATCTGTAAAGCAATCTGTTACTTCCAGTATAAAGAGACAGTGCACGGAGGCTCGTGCTCCATCTTCCCTCGTCATCTGAAGAATGCCGGCTCTGAGGCAGCAGCAGAGGAACGCAGGCACACAAATGAGAGCATCAGTCAAGTGAGTGGGAACATGGTCTCTGCTAATAAAAGATATTTCGAGCAACAAAGCAACATTATTATATGAGATAAAATACTCCCACACTGCGTTATTCTAAACGTTGCAAGTCACCCTGGAGTTCTGCGATCAATTTCGGCCCTGGGTCTGCAATCTTTCGCCTCTATATGTTCACAAAAGTGCTCTAAGACTTACAATATTATTTACATGTTCAGTGGTAACCTTTGCCGGTATTTAATGATTTAGCAATACCAGTAACATTATTAGCTTCTGGGACTATTACTTCTCAGGAGGTCCCTTCCTTTTCTTACCCATTTCTTTCTTCACTCTTGGTGCTTCACGGCACTGTATCACACTACTGGGACAGTAGCGGTGTCTCCATTTGTCTGACCTCAGGATATCGCCTTACGGTGCAGCCGAGTGAGAACCTCACAGTAAGACTTGCATTGAGTTCAGGAATATTAAGGCTTTGCCTATATGTGAGAGACATATAAGGTACATGAAACATTGGTTGACCCCAGGTTTTACAGTAGTTCTGATGGTTATTAGAAGGAACGTTGCAGGATTTTTAACTACAGGTCTTCACTTCTCATTCGCTTCATTAACAGCCAGGAAATGTTAAAATAGATGATAGTGGTTAAGAAACTGCTCTCACTGACAAATATTGCATTGAGAAGAAGCATGTATATTACAAGTATTTTGTAATCTGTTTTACTATAAAACAGGTGTCCAAACTCAGTGAGAGCCTGTGAGCATTCCGATGTGGTGGTTGGATTTCTCCCCCTCAAAAATTAGTTAAAAGCAAGTTGATGGTACGGTTCACTATTTGATAGACAATAAATTAAGAAAGTTAATTTGCACTTAGAGGTGGCCTCTAGAAGTCAAAGGAGGCGCACTCTATGGGGCTTATTTACAAGCCCCTTGCGCCGCCAGTGCCTCACTTTTAACATGGGAAAAAGTGATGTACGGGCGGCGCAAGGGGCTTGTAAATAAGCCCCTATGTCTCCTGTTATTGCTGTATATATGGGTTGACGTAATAGGGACCATGTTAGGCACAGCAGAGGCGTCCCAGACACCAGGAGTGTTTCCCCGTTCTTAGCAAAAGTTTCAGGTTGAGTTGGATCTGGTTAACCTTGCATAACCTTATCTTATGTGGGGGAAGGACCCAAGAAGTATGGCCATTTTGGACTAGACACAATCTTTGTAGCACAATACATCAGGGGCTGTTTCAGCACCCACCAGCTTGTCAGAGGTAGCAAAGATCTCTTGGTTAAAGTGATATATACAGCATTGTAGTTTAGACCAAAGATTATTTTATGTTAGATACGTCTAATCACAGGTTTTGCAGCGTGAATCTTTCTGGATTCACTATGCTGTGCATTATTCCGCCATCTCGTGGTTGGGTCCGGATTCGTAGTCTTTTCTTTGTTTTTGTCTTTTTTTTTTTTTTTTTTTGTTGGCCCAGGTGGGCGGCGACGCCCACCATTTGGTGTCTTCGGTGGCGTCGTCGCGCTTCCGGCGGAAGCTCCCACCTTTGGTAGCCATCTTCAGATTCTTTTTCCGCCGTGGGGTCTGGATCGTTGCCGAGAAGTTCCAGAAAGTTGGACGAAGAATCTCGAAAAGTCGAAAATTCATCACAGAAGATATACTACTGAGACACCGGACGACAACACTAGTACCGGAGAAGAAGGACGACGAGGTAGAAGGTCCACGACCGAAATCTCGACGCCTACAGAGAATGCGCTCACAGGGGGCTCCCTAAGCGCGGTTATGGACAAGACTCCGTTCAAGTTCTGCAGAAATTGCCACCACAAATACGCCCAAAAGACCAGCACCCAGTCTGCAACCTCTGCTTGCCGCTCGACCACGCCAGCGAAGACTGCAACGCATGCTCGGCGTTCACCCGAAGACCCTCCGGGTGAGGACAGACAGAGAAGGGCGAATTACAGCATGCAGGGCCAGGGACCAGCACCATCTCTCCGAGACCTGGGTCTCTCGAGCGGAGAGGAGGACAACATCGCAGAGGGACCAGAGGACTGCGCTGTCGTCGAAATCGAAAAGAAAACGTCGAAGGAGGTAAGGGAGTCGTCGACCCCAAAACACCAAAGCGACGCTCGAAAGAGTGAAGCCAGAATCCCTAGCGACACTGCCAGAAGTGTAGCAAAGTCCACCAAGGGAGCGTTGCCGCCGAAACACTCGGCGAAAGCAACAGCACCAAGGGACAAACAGCCGAGCGGATCCTTGGACAAGGACTCTCAATCGGCGAAAGCCTCCGAAAACGAAGGCGTCGAAGGTCGTCCCCGAAAGGAAACCTCGACACCGAGAAAGGAAGGCCCGGCGTCTGTTTCGACGACCGCGACCGCGAAGAGAGGCACTGCACCACTCGGCGCCGAAAAGGCCCACGAGATGGCGAAAAGAAGAGGAGGCTCGAGGCAGAGATGGCGAGCATCCTGCAACGCAAAAAGACTTCGACGAGAAGATGAAACAATACGCTATTCCGTCGAAGCAAGTCCACGAGGCAGTCGAGGAGTTCGAGGTCGAAGTCGACGAGGCCCGGGGACACCCGAACAGCTCGAAGACCAGGACGAGGAATACTACTACTTCGAGGCCGAAGGCGAAGAAGAGATGCTGTCTTACAGGGACTCGGCGTCCTCTGAAGTACAAGACCTAGACTGGCAAGACCTCGACACAGAGTCACCAGAAGAAGGGGTAGACACTTACCCCTCGAGACCTTCGCCGCCAGACGACATCGGAGTCTACAATGAGGTCGTGCAGAAGGCTGCAAACACTTATGGGGTCGAAATGCAGGAGGAAAAGACAAAAGCAGGTTTCCTCTTCGAAACCCTGCTCCCCCAACAGACAAGGAGTCAATTTCTACCCATGTTACCTGGCGTTCTCGACCAGGGAAGGGAGGCCTTCAGGGAACCAGCAATCTGCAAGGCGGTTACCCCTAGGAGCGAAAAGAAGTATAAGCACTCCACAAAAGATCCTGCATACATACAGGGGTCTGTACCAGCAGACTCCATTATCGCTGCAACAGCCAGGAAGAGGGCCGGTGTGCCCACCAACACAGGCCCACCTCCAGACAAGGAGAGCAAAAGAATAGACCTCACAGGACGTAAGGTGGAGAGGAACGCAGCCATACACTGGCGTATCGCCAACTCCAACGCCCTCATCAGCAGGCATGCATACCAGCATTGGGCAGAAATGAGCCAGCTCATTAAGCACCTGCCAGAAGAACACCAACAAAGGGCCAATTACCTAGCGGAAGAAGGCAAGGCCATCGCGAACACTTGCCTAAAGTCAGCCTTGGACGCAGCAGAGAACTCCAGCAGGCAAATGATGATAGGGATGACTGAGAGGAGACACGCATGGCTCAGGATCTCCGGCTTCAAACCAGAAGTACAGAGCAACATCATCAACACACCGTTCGACGGTGAGAAACTGTTTGGAGCAACAGTTGACAACAAATTAACACAACTAAAGACGGACAACGAAACTGCAAGGTCCATGGGAGCGCTGCAGTTCAGGGGGATGAGAAGAGGGAACCCCTCAAGGCGAGCCAGTGGTAGAGGAGGCAATGCACCTACCACTTCACATCAATCACAACAACAAGGGTACCAAGGGAACAACCAGGGCCAAAACCTGCAGGGACAACAGCAGCAGAATTGGCAGTACCAACCCAGAGGACGGTCCTTTCGAGGGCGCGGGTACGGACGGGGACAGGCCCGAAGAGGGGGCCAGCAGCCCGCCTCAAAGTGACTCCACACACATAACAAGCCCCCACCGTTAACACCAAGGTTGAGGGGAAGTCCGCAAAAGGAAAATATAAAGAGCAGAAGCACACAGCAAATAACGACCGAGCATACGACACCAGTGGGAGGAAGAATAAGAAAATTTCTCACACAATGGAGGAAAATTACCACAGACAAATGGATACTAAACACCATACAGCACGGGTACTGCATAGACCTCCAAAAACACCCGCCAGGGAGAAGACCAAGACATCGGTCAATACCCGCAAGAGAACTAGCCCTCCTCCGCCTAGAAGCAGAGGAACTGCTACAAAAAGAGCAATAGAACCAGTTCCAAACAACGAAAGGAACAAGGGAATATACTCAACGTACTTCCTAGTGCCAAAGGTAGACGATACACTAAGACCTATACTGGACCTCAGATTCCTGAACAAGTTCGTAAAAACACAAAAATTCAAGATGACTTCACTTCAGGAAGTAATACCCCAAATCCAAGAAGGGGATTACATGGCGACCTTAGACCTAAAAGATGCATACCTGCACATACCCGTCAACCGCAAACACAAACGGCTATTAAGATTCGTGATAGGCCACAATCACTACCAGTTCACAGTGCTAGCCTTCGGACTAAAGTCCGCACCAAGAGTGTTCACGAAATGCCTAGCAGCAGCTGCAGCGCACCTTCGGAGGAGGAGCATACATGTATACCCCTACCTCGACGACTGGCTGGTAAAAGCAGGATCATACAGACTCTGCAAAAAACACATCAAACAAGTCATAGAAACACTGTCCACATTAGGTTTCTCAATACATTGGGAAAAATCGTCAACAGAACCCCAACAAATCAAGATATTCTTGGGGGCACAAATAGACAGCACACAGTCCAAGGTGTTCCCCAGCGACAAGAGAAGTATAGCGCTCCTGAGGGAAACACGTCATTACCGCAAGGGGCAAGTTCTGACAGTGAGGACGGTGAGCAGGCTAATGGGAATGATGGCATCATGCATCCACCTTGTCCCGCATATCAGACTGCACATGAGACCGTTCCAGGAATGGATACAACAGCAATGGTCACAAGCCACAGGGAGTTGGGAAGATCTAGTGGTTGTCACACACGCAGTGCAGAAAGAAATAGCGTGGTGGAAAGAAGAGAACATATTACAAGGGAAGCCATTCACACAGCCAACTCCAACAGTGACCATCACAACAGACGCCTCACAGCAGGGCTGGGGCGCGCACATGACCAGACTCCGCGTCAGGGGGCTCTGGTCACAACAAGATGCAGTGAAACACATCAACTACCTAGAACTCAAAACTGTGTTCCTAGCCTTAAAAGCCTTTCAAAAGCAGCTTTACGGCCAGCGAGTGCTGATACAAACAGACAACACAACTGCAATGTTCTACATCAACAAGCAAGGTGGGACACAATCAGCACCGCTGTCAAGTCTGGCACAACAGATCTGGAGATGGGCCATCCCTCTAAGGATAGACCTGCTAGCAATACACCTCCCAGGAATAGACAATGTAGAAGCAGACCGACTCAGCAGGCAGACGTCTGCATCCCACGAATGGGAACTGAACCAACAGGAGGTGCAGCAACTGTTCCAAAAGTGGGGAACACCACGGATAGACCTCTTTGCAACACCCCACAATGCAAAATGCCAACATTACGCATCCAGACAGCCGGACCAAAGGTCCCTAGGGAATGCCCTATGGATAAGTTGGTCGAACGAATTTGCTTACGCTTTTCCCCGATACCACTGTTACACAAAGTACTCAGCAAATGCAGGAGCAGCAGCATGACACTCATACTGGTGGCACCTCAGTGGGCCAGACAAACATGGTTCTCACAGATTATGGAAATGGCGCAGGAACCAGCACACAGGTTCAGCAGAAGGAAAGACCTCCCTCACAATGCAAGACGGAAAAGTGCTCCACCCAGAACCAGACAGCCTCAGCCTAGCAGCATGGCTCCTGAGGACCTAGAATTCGCACACCTCAAACTACCTCCAAGCACCATGGCAGTACTCAGAGAAGCAAGGAGACCCACTACAAGAAAATGCTACATTGCAAAGTGGAAAAGGTTCTCACAATGGTGCATTACAGAGGGACTGCAACGAAAAGTCACAAAAGAATCAACAGTACTGCGATATTTAACACACCTACTACAAAGCGGGCTGAGCTACTCGTCACTAAGGGTTCACCTAGCAGCCATAGTGGCCTACACCAGGGGAGAAGCGGTGAAAAGCTTCTTCACCTCCCAAGTGGTCAAAAGATTCCTGGAAGGGGCTAAAAGAATAGCCCCCTAAAAGGATGCCAGCCCCAAGCTGGAACCTCAACACTGTACTGACACAGTTGATGAAATCACCATTTGAACCCATACACAAGAGCACACTGCACATGCTCACACTAAAAACGGCTTTCTTAGTGGCTATCACGTCACTGCGAAGAGTCAGTGAACTACAGGCTCTCACACTACAAGAGCCCTACTTGCAAATACACAAGGACAGAATTGTCATGAGGACGGACCCACACTTCCTGCCAAAGGTGGTGTCGCGGTTCCATATCAATCAATCAAACAATACAGATACCAAGTTTCTTCCAGAAACCTTCAACACCCTCAGAAAAGGCGCTACACACGCTAGACGCCAGAAGGGCAGTGATGCACTACATAGAAAGGACGAAGGAATGCAGGAAAACAAAACAACTCTTCGTTTCCTTCGCAAGCAGTTTCCTGGGACGACCAGTAACAAAAATACCATTGCACGGTGGATTGCACAAGCAATACAACTCTGCCACAAGCAGGCAGGACAAGAGTTACAAGGGGCCGCCCAGGCTCACTCAACAAGGAAAAGGGAGCAACGGTTGCGTTCCTAGCGAACACACCTATACAAGACATTTGCCAAGCGGCAACATGGTCTTCCGTGCACACGTTCACCAAACACTACTGTGTTGATATCCAAATGAACAAAGAGGCACAAGTAGGACAGAAGGTCTTACAGCACATTTTCAGCAACCAATGCTCATCTTCCACCCAACCACCGCAATAACAAAACCGCTACTAAGTCTATGCACAGCATAGTGAATCCAGAAAGATTCACGCTGCAAAACGAATAGTTTCTTACCTGTCGGTGTAGTTTTGCAGCTTGAAGACTTTCTGGATTCACTAGCGATCCCACCCGCCTCCGCCAGGAAGATAACATAGGAGGTTAAGGGTACAACTAAACTACATACAAGGTTTTAAAGGGATCAAAGAATAATTGAAGGATTAAAGGTTAAAGACATAGACAACAAAAAACTGTAAGAGGAAAAGAAAAAAGAATCCGAAGATGGCTACCAAAGGTGGGAGCTTCCGCCGGAAGCGCGACGACGTCACCGAAGACACCAAATGGTGGGCGTCGCCGCCCACCTGGGCCAACAACAAAAAAAAAAAAAAAAAAAGACAAAAACAAAGAAAAGACTACGAATCCGGACCCAACCACGAGATGGCGGAATAATGCACAGCATAGTGAATCCAGAAAGTCTTCAAGCTGCAAAACTACACCGACAGGTAAGAAACTATTCGTTCCTTACCACTAGAATATTTCCCAGGCACCAGATATGATTTGACAATTTTTTCAGCAGTACTCCTGTGTGCTGCTAGGTAGCACCAAGTGGCTCCATGGTGGCTCCACTGCCCCGGGAATGATGGCGCGGAGCCACTTTTAAGTGCTGATAACGCTGATCCTTATCTTCTCTTTTCTAAGGATCCTCAGGTCGCCAGGATCTTTTTACCTGCTGAATAGTGTGAAGGGAAGAAAATCTTTTCAGTTATGCAATCATCTCTTCTTTAGTCTATTTCTCCTACAAAGACCACTGACTCTGAATTTAGTTTCGTGGGTTTATTACAGCCAAGAATAACTGCACGTGCAAGCACCTCAACACGAGGTTAAAGAAATAGATGGGCACTAATACAAATAGCATCCTACGCAGGAGTCTCATCCGACTCAGGATGAGAAGAATCGTTAACTCCAGAAGTATTAGACAAGCAATAAGAGCTCCAATCTCTGTTATTCCTCATTTATCTAAACAAGCAGAAAAAATCCCTTGACTGTCCTTACTCTACTCTAAGATGACATACCTACTTAACGAATTTCCCAGGCAAGAGTACGAAAAGGTGTCAGCTGTGAAGACTTCCTAAGAAGTGCACTCACTTAGTATTTAAGCTCAGATTTTAGATGCTCCTTCACCAAATCCCTCTCTGTCCTTCTCTCTGATCTCTCCTACCTCTTCTCTGCCCTCCACCCTCGGGGCACTATCCCTAATACAAAACCCAATACAATTGAACACACCTTTTGTCACGCCTCTTTGGCCAGGTCTTCTTTCTTGTACTTTTCCATCGAAACGGTTACTTCATCCTGGACGTTTGCGATGACCTTGAGTCCCAGGCACCTTCTCCGCTTAAAGTATCATCCCTAAATTCCATTGCACTCCCATTTCCATGCCTCTCATCGCTCTAATTTATGAAACAAAGAGCCAGTCTTTAACTAACGAGGCATGTGTCCTTGCACCTGCAACAGAAGATACGTTCAACAGAAACCCTCTACTGTGCTAATTAAATCTAATTTCGGTGCCCAGAGAGCCTTTCCAAGAGAACCTTCTCTGCCTGCAAAATAAGCTAACATAAGAACAAACAGGCCTTTTCCCTAGCGTATATGCAGTCAGGCCTTTACATTTGTTAAACACACAAATCATAATCACTTCTATAAGCCTTTGATTCATTACATTTCATATGCGAAAAATGAACTACACGTACAACTTACATGGTACATGTTTAAACTACTGCAGCTCGATTACACATGGGCTGATTCATCTTATGCATTGGTTTACACATGATTCAGTTAAGCATTACATTTGCATGATTAAAATAGCACAATTACATTTCTTATTCATTCTGATAACTGCGGTTTATAACTACATTTTACTAGCCATTCATGGATATATAGCTGGATATATGCGGGTGCGTGCTATCAGTGATTATGATGCACCCCTACAAATTTCACAAGAACATGGCGCTCTATCAGTTCCCCCCTTTGATGACTCCTGTCATCACATTTTATTCAACTCCCTTGGAGAAAGAACCGACCTAAACAGAACTCGTTGCCATTTTCCCTGATCTGTGATTCTCCATTCTCTTGAGTCTCTGATATTGACTGTCCCGCAGTCTAGCCATTCTCGTCTCATTTTCTCTCAGAGCTCTCTCAACTCGGCCTGCTCGATACCACTTGTAAACTTTGATCAGACCCCACAGGCAAACCACACAAACCACCACGATAAGGAGGTCTCAGAACATAGCCAAGGAATCCCTTTCCCAAATTCGCAAACCAGCTTCCCACTTGACCAAATCCTTTGCCAACTTTCTCCCAAGCTCCCTCTTCAGTCAAGTCGTATGAATAGTAGTGATGTTACTTATATATTTCTCCAGATCCTTGCTGTGGTCTGGTATATAAGTACAGCACTCTTGAACCCTCAATAATTTACAGACTCCGCCCTCTTTTGCCAGTAAGACATCCAAAGCAAGGCGGTTCTGCAAAACCATTGTCCTTAACGACAACATCTCCCCCTCCACCAGTACCAACGATTTTGCTGTGTTCATTGATAGTTCGTCTATCACAGTCGCCAGTTTCCGAATCTTCACATCATTCAAGATCACCCCCAAACTTGGTATCATTGCTCCAAAGATTTCTCCCACTACGACCCCTGCACTCGCGCCTCTTCTCACTCTTGAATGCTTTCCACCTTCCAAAAGTTCCAAATCCTCTGTATGGTAAATCTTTGGAAATATTATTCCCAAGTAACATGTACCATACCAGTTCGCAGGTAACCTCACATAAGCATTCCTCCCACACACAAAATACACCGTAGGTATCACTTGTACAGGGCCCTGGAGAAAGTTCTTAGCCACATCTGCCATAGTGAACACATGATCACACATACTCTGTCCCACAGGAACCTTTTCATAGTAGGTCTGATATCGTCTCACACACAGCTTTCCCCTCTGCTCTTTGTCCAAAGCTATAGGACCATAACTTCCTTTTGTCCGGTGCAATTTTTCCTCATCTGTCCAATCCACCTTACTATGCCCCGTGTCTCATGTCTCTGTCAATTTTCTATACCTATCTTCTACCTGATCTACAAACTTTTTCTCTACATCTGATAATGAGCACGTCAAATTATGTCGGTGGGCATATGCTGTGTCCAATTCCAAAGACGGTATGAAGAACTTCCTAAGTCTATCCTCTGATTTATAGTAGTCGTACTTATTCAAATGTTTGTAAGCTGGGACTTCAGGAAGCACTGCATCGTAATTGGAAAATAAATACTCAAACTGATCTCTTTCGTAAAATATACTAAGCAAAAGACTACATGAAATTCCATATGTCAATGGAAGATGGTGATATCTAATACCCTCATCCACTGAAGCAGGCAACTGCATACATACATAACAATCTTTCGCATCCACATACTCGTATAGCAGCTTGGCGTAGGCGTTAAGCTTAAAATCACTTCTAGACAAATCTACATGCAATCTACGACTCTCTTCTATCAGCAAAGCCTTGTCAGCTCCTATGTTTACCTCTTTTCGACTAGGTGTGGTAGGTGTCGGTGTCCCTGGCACCCCCTGCACTGCTAGCTCATGCGGAAACGTATATGAGACTACAATTACTACGATTATAGAAACTATCACAACCCCTATAATTATGCCTACAATCATTTTAGATCTACGATTTGGATCTCCAACCTCCATGATTTCAAAAGTTCTCAAAAAGTTCTTGGTTTCAGCAATGAACACTCAAAAAGTCTTTGTGTCCTCCACTCGTGACTTGCTTAACCAGCTCGAGCAACTTTGAAACCTCTGGAAATCCCTTTATCGGCCACAGTCTTATTTACATAGTCCAGAAAAAGACTTCCCTAACTTTCGTTCCTCTTCGGTGGAAAGTCCCTAAGTTTACTCTTCTTCCACTCGGACCTAGGTTATCTTCTTCTTTTAGACTTTCATTTACACAGGTTATATTTCATCCATGATAAGATCATTAGTGAGCACTTCCAGAACGTGATACAAAAGTTCAAGACGCAGGATTATCATTTCATGTGAAGACGGCTCAAACCCAAAAGACGGAAATTCGAGTCGATGCAAAACCAGTTGACGGACTTTACTCAGAAGAGGGGGATTTGGAATGGTGAGGGTCAGTATTCCTTCGACTTCGAGCCCAGGCAACAACAGCACCACCTTCACTACCACATTCGGGCTCTTGCTGACCACCTGCACAGACCTCAGTCTCCCCGTACTCACTACCCCCTGCATCAGTCACTGTGTAAGTCCACTCAGGGGTAGAGTGTCTCCGGCAGGGTACTCTTGTTCTCTTCGACCTTCTCTGGCCCTCTTGATTCTGCTCTTCGTCACTTGCTTCCGTCTCAGACGTCTCGGACACTGGAGCAAGATCTCTTTCGGGTGCCAACCTTAGATTCAGTCGCCTCTGTCTTCCAGGCCAACCTTCCTCAGTTCTGGTCGTTCTTCCGCCTTCCCCTGCTATACCCAGTGCACCACTTCCTCCTTCTGCTAAATCTGACTCTTCTCCACCCACTGCACCACCTCTGTCTTCTAAGTCGGAGTCGGGGTTTGAGCTGTCGAAACCCCCCTCAGCTTGTTCTAGTGCACCACCAGCTGCGTCAGCGACCCTTACAGCTTGACTTGTCCTCTCCTGTGGCCCTGCCACATCAGCTGGATTTTCATTTACGAGAGGAGCTGTTTCTTCCAAGGGTGCTGAAACTCTGCGGGTATGGGAGGCATGTACCCAGTTCGGCAATCCTCCACACTTCACCGCTGTGTTCGTGACCAGTATCACCTGGTACGGGCCTCGCTACCGAACATCCAAACAGCTCTTCCTCACGTGTTTTCGGACAAGCACCCAGTCACCCGGACACAGGTCGTGGCACAGATCACTCGAGGCTGGAACAGCTGCAGCTTGCACCTGCTGGGACACAGAACGGACCACATCAGATAGTCCTTTACAGTAATCGAGAATCAAGTCATCAGTGATGTTTATCAAAGCTGTAGCTGGTACTGCTGGCAACCGCATTGCCCTTCCCATTAATATCTCATGGGGGACAATCCAGTCCTCCTATCTGGGACACTTCGCATGCTCATCAGTACAAGCGGCAAAGCGGCAGGCCATTTCAGGGATGTTGATGAACACATTTTTGCCATCCGGGCTTTCAAAGTTCCATTAACCTGTTCCACCATCCCAGAAGCCTCTGGTCGGTAACTGCAATGGAGTCTCTGATCAACATTCAATGCAGCACAAAGTAACTTCATGATTTCACTGTGGAAGTGTCTTCCTCTATCCGATTCCAAAGAGGTTGGGATCCCGAATCTCGGGATGAGTTCCCTCAACAATAACTTAGCCACTGTGAGAGTGTCACACCTGCGTGTTGGGTAAGCCTCCACCCATCGTGAGAATACACATACCAGCACCAAGATGTACCTTAACCCATTACACTTAGGCATTTCCACAAAATCTAACTGTATTCTATTGAAGGGCCCTCCTGACCTCCCAATGTGACTCAATGTGACTACAGTTTTCTTTCCAGCATTCATCTGTTGACATGTAACACACCTCTGACATACTGTTTCAGCCATTGCGCGAAATCGTGGATTATACCATGTCTGTCTAAACACACGCATCATTGCATCTCTACCAAGGTGTGCCGGTCCATGTATCAGTCTCGCCATCGGACTCAGCAGATTCTCTGGTAATACAGCTCTCCCATCACTGGAGACCCAAACATCCACTTCCCCTCTTTCACACCCTGCTTTGATCCATCCATTCCGTTCCTGATCTGAAACTTTATCCTGCAGTCGCTTGAGCTCCTCCCAAGTGTCTGCCATGGCCAACATCATGTTGAGCTCGGTTCTTTCTTGGCTCTCTCCTGTGTAACCCTCTGTAAATATACATCCCTGTTCTGCACAGAAGCGGGCAACTTCATCCGCATAATTATTTCCCAAAGACACAAAATCCTCCCCCTTCCCGTGTGCAGTGCACTTTACAACTGCGATTTCCTTCGGACATTGCAATGCATCTAACAGTTGTTTTACATATTCTCCATTTCTAATGGGTGAACCAGATGATGTCAAAAATCCCCTCTGGGACCATAACTGTCCAAAATCGTGAACTACACCAAACCCATACTGGCTGTCCGTGTAAATCGTGATTCGAATTTGATCAGCGGCCAAACAGGCACGAGTCAGAGCAATGATTTCAGCTACCTGCGCGGAGCGCTACTCCTTCTAGGCAGGCAGCCTCAACCACCCCGGAAATTGTACATACAGCAAACGCTGCTCTTAGTTGACCGACACTGTCTCTTAGGCATGAACCATCGACAAAGAAAATTTCATCTGGGTCCATCAGTGGTTCATCGACAATGTCAGGTCTTGGTTTGGTGCAAAGTTCAGTCACGTCAAGACAATCATGGTCCGCACAATCTTCATCATCTACATTCGGTATGGGCATTAATGTTGCAGGGTTTAAGACAGAGCACCTCTTCAGCGTCACAGTCTCTGCGGCGAGTATGACCTGCTCATACCTTGTTAACCTGTTATTCGTTAGGTGCTGAGTCTTAGTCCTGGTCATCAACAATTCAACCGAGTGTGGCACATGTACAGTCAAAGGATGTCCCATTACAATGCTTTCACATCTTTCAATGCTGACACCTGTTGCAGCAACGGATCTCAGACATCCGGGCAACGCAGAAGCTACTGGATCTAGAGTAGCTGAAAAGTAGGCAACTGGTCTACGGACACCTCCATGGTTCTGAGCTAAGACTGCTAATGCACACCCTTCTCTCTCACAACAGAACAGTGAAAAGGCCTTGTTGTAATCAGGCATTCCCAGAGCTGGGGCACTACACAACTCCTCTCTCAGTTTTAGGAATGACATCAAGCACTCCTCGTCCCATGGTACCGGATCACTCACATCCTTGTGCGTAAGCCTCTGCAAAGGCTTTGCCCTCAAGGAAAAGCTAGGTATCCACTGCCGACAATAGCCGACCATTCCCAAAAACATCCTGACTTCCCTCTGTGTGGTAGGCACTGCCATGTTCATTATTGCCTCAATTTGATCTGGTGACACCTTCCTCTTGCCTTTTCCTAATCTATGTCCCAAGTACTGTACCTCATTCAAACAGTACTGCAACTTATTTGGAGACACCTTGTGCCCGTTTTCTGCTAAATGGTTCAACAGGGCTACCGTGTCTATCCTGCAAGCATCTTCCGTTTCTGAGGCAACAAGCAAATAGTCTATGTATTGCACGAGAACTGAGTTCTGTGGCAATACGAGACTCTCGAGATTCTTTTTCAGGATCTGATTAAAAATCGATGGGCTTTCTGTATACCCTTGAGGGATACGACACCATGTTAACACACGATTTTCCAGCCGGATTGCAAAAAGAAATTGGCTTTCCTCATGGAGCGGTATCGAGAAGAATGCTTGACACAAGTCAATGACAGTAAACCACTCGGCTTCGCATGGTATCTGAAACAGTATCACTGATGGATTTGGTACCACTGGACAACAAGGGACCACTATCGTGTTGATCTTTCGCAGGTCTTGCACGATCCTGAATTTCCCGCTCGGTTTCTGTAGTCCCATTATAGGGGAATTACATGGGCTACCTCTGATCTCTTTCAGAATGCTTTTTTTTATGAAAGTCTCGATCACAGGTTTAATCCCTGCGATCGTTTCAGGTGACAGATTGTACTGAGGCGTTCTAGGGAACTCAACATTCTGTTTCACCTGGATCTGCACAGGTTCAACCCCTTTGATTAGTCCTATCTCTTCTCCTGTGAAGTCCCACACCTCAGGTGACACGGTATCTCTCAAATCCGGTGGAAGTTCCACCACGGTCACCATTGGATACAAGTCTATACACAGATGCTGATTAGCAACTTTAAAAGTAGCATCATCGTCCCTCGTCTGAACCTCCACTCCCTTAGGCGTGCAATAAATCGTACAATTCAACTTACATAACAGATCTCTTCCCAGAAGGCAAACTGGACTCGTATCGCACACCACAAACTGATGTCTAGTTTGGAAGGAACCTATCCTCACTGGAATTGGTTCAGTCAGCGGGCTGTTTATTCTTTTGTTCGCTACTCCAACAACTTGGATCGATTGTCCCGAGAGGGGTAGGTTGGGGACTACTGCTGATCTTACAGTAGACCGGGTAGCACCAGTGTCAACCAAAAGCGTGGTAGGATGACCATCAATGTCTGCCTCCACAAAAGGTCCTCTCTGGTCTACCTCCAAGACTGCTCCAAGTGTGCAGTCTTCCTCCCCCCTCAGGCACCGTCATGATAATGGGTCGGGGCTATACTCATCATACCCTTCGAAAAGGGGCATCTGCTGGTAAGTTCGTATTCCGTGCGGGATCCTTGGTGGCTGTGGGACCTGTACTTGTTGGTTATGTGTCCCCCCTTTCATCGATCTGGGCCTCATTACAGTATTGACTACCTCCGTCACAGGTGCCTGAACCCCTTCTACCTCCTGCTGCACTTGGTTGGCTGGGTTCAAGTGGCACTCGCGCTTCCAATGCCCGATCTGGTGACAAAGATGACACGCAGTGGTCTTCTTCAGTGTCGCCACATCCACCCCCGTCTTGGGATCTATAGGTTTCCCCTTTCCCTGTCTTTGCCCATTCTGGTTCCCTTGGTAATTTCCTTGTCTTCTCCCTAAGGTTCCTCCACTAGGCTGGCCCTGAGCTGTCTGCATCTGGACGAGCATCAATTTGTCCTTTAGCTTACGATGCTTCGAGTCCACCTCATCGCTACAATACCTCGCATACCGCAAGATTTCATCTACCGGCTTGTTCTGCCAACAGATCAAATGATGCTGTATCATGAGGCTGACTTCTGGTCTCAGGCCTAACACAAATTTTGAGACAAACTGTCCCATATCCTTGGGGTCTAATGCATCTAATCCGCTATACTGTTTAAAAGCTTGCAAAAGTCTTTCGTAATATTCATGCACTGTTTCTTTAGGCTCCTGCATAGTTCGGTCTATCTTGACCCAATCTATATCTTGAGGCGAAGTCTTCAGTTTCAACCATGTAATCACTTGCTCGAACTTTTTCATAACAAGGGGTGACGGACCATTCGTGACAGCATCCCTTTCAGGTTCAACAGTCGGCCACTCAACGGCGATTTTACAAGCTGTCCACAAATCTCCCGGCACCACTATGTCAAACAAGGTGTTCAAATCAGTCCACAGCACCTTCGAGATTTTAACAAACCGCTCAACCTGTTTGTACCACTCTACGGGTTTCTCCCTCAGCCGAGGAAAGTCATTTGTAAATGCAGCCAAGTCTCCTCTACTCCACGGTACATATACGTACCCTCCGTTCTGTACTTCCCGTAAAGGAAAGTTTCCAACACCCGTTGCACCCCCACCCCCCCCCCCGGAGGCGGCGTTTCTCCCACAATTTTCTTTGCTATTTTCTTCTTCGACCACCTTTCCTCCCATTTGTCTAACAAGTTCCATATCCGCATCCCTACTATCAGATCTTTAGTATGCGTCCTTAGTCCTGTGATTCTTTTCTCCTCCAGTTCCTGATCACTATATTGCAACCTATGCGGACCTTGCAACGTTTTTGTTTTATTCAAATCTACCTCTTCTGAATCTGGATTAAATGGCAACCTATCTAACAGACTGTCATCTGTATCACTGTCGTCCTCCTCAACTCTTGTTATTTTCCCATTTTTTATTAGCAGTGGGTACAACCTATCTCCTTCGATCGTTTCCACTCTCCACCTTTTCTCCAGTGCATCCCACCTCGCATCTTGAAAGGCCCTGATCGATTTCTTCACCCTTTCCTGGCTCTTATCTCTTTTCCGGTCATACGCTGCCCTAATCCATGCATGTATCGCCTCAAATTGTGTCGGTCTAGGCAGTGGTCGTAAAGAAGCCATTATAGTCTTTAGCTGGTACAACACCTCTAACCTGAAAGTGCCATAGCGTGGGAAAGTCAATTCTCCTTCCCCTTCTGTCATTTTATGCCAGTTCTCAAGCCAAATTATGTTATGCAATCCTACATTTGTAATCTAAACAACAGAGTGTAACCCTTGAACAAGAGAGCAGGCAAAAAAGGGGGGGGGAATCAAAATTTGATTCTATAAAAAGCCCTCACTCACCAACCTGGTTGGTGACATGCTTCATCATTTGTAGCCATATAATGTGCCGGCGTATCCTCGGGAGGGGCTTCCTCTCCACCCCGAGTAACCACATGTCTGTCACCTCTGCAAAGTTCTCGTAAAACTTTAAAACATTTCATGGTAAAGCAGATATCTGTTCGCACCCAATATTTTGTTTTCGCTTCCTGGTTCAATCCACCAATGCCAGCGCGGCTCACACCAACCGGCCTATCGCAGCGCGGCACTGTCTGACGTCACTCTTCCTCCGCTCGCAGCAGTTCCCCTCCTTGCTAATTCTCTCGTTCGCACGTGTCTCAATCACACTCTGAAGCAACAGTCCGTACTACCGAACAATTACCTCTCTGACTGTCGGTCCTCCAATGACCGATCAGCCTCTCGAAATTGTTGACCTCAATCTGGCAACTGTCTGTCTGCGAACGACCGGACAATCACCTCTAATACAATCGATAGGATTCAACCGTTCTAAATTCTGCACACAACAACCCACGACCAGCGTCGGTTATTCACACACTCACACATTTGTTCCCTATCCTCAGTGGTTTGATCAATGACGTCTCGTGACCCCCCCCCATCTCTGGTCAACAATCTCTATTCTGGGTGTCTTCTACACCACAATATCTCTCGGCCCCGCGCGCGCTCATGGTCCGATCCTCAATCACACGACTCTCATTCCAACTCCGCAAAACATCACACAACAATTAAACACCGCAATCTAACAAGCATCACCCTGTTCATACTCACTCTACCACGAACTGCTACTTCCGCCGCACCGTCACTCTCCGTCAGTTTTCAGCGACCACCGACGTCCTCCTCTTGCGATCCACTGGATCACCATCACTGGGGTTCTATGGGGCAACTAATCCCTTATCCTAATATAGATCTCCCCTTACTATCAGAGGAAACCATCCTACTCTGCTACCACTGATAACGCTGATCCTTATCTTCTCTTTTCTAAGGATCCTCAGGTCGCCAGGATCTTTTTACCTGCTGAATAGTGTGAAGGGAAGAAAATCTTTTCAGTTATGCAATCATCTCTTCTTCAGTCTAGTTTCTCCTACAAAGACCACTGACTCTGAATTTAGTTTCGTGGGTTTATTACAGCCAAGAATAACTGCACGTGCAAGCACCTCAACACGAGGTTAAAGAAATAGATGGGCACTAATACAAATAGCATCCTACGCAGGAGTCTCATCCGACTCAGGATGAGAAGAATCGTTAACTCCAGAAGTATTAGACAAGCAATAACAGCTCCAATCTCTATGTTATTCCTCATTTATCTAAACAAGCAGAAAAAATCCCATTGACTGTCCCTACTCTACTCTAAGATGACATACCTACTTAACGAATTTCCCAGGCAAGAGTACGTAAAAGGTGTCAGCTGTGAAGACTTCCTAAGAAGTGCACTCACTTAGTATTTAAGCTCAGATTTTAGATGCTCCTTCACCAAATCCCTCTCTGTCCTTCTCTCTGATCTCTCCTACCTCTTCTCTGCCCTCCACCCTCGGGGCACTATCCCTAATACAAAACCCAATACAATTGAACACGCCTTTTGTCACGCCTCTTTGGCCAGGTCTTCTTTCGTGTACTTTTCCATCGAAACGGTTACTTCATCCTGGACGGTTGCGATGACCTTGAGTCCCAGGCACCTTCTCCGCTTAAAGTATCATCCCTAAATTCCATTGCACTCCCGTTTCCATGCCTCTCATCGCTCTAACTTATGAAACAAAGAGCCAGTCTTTAACTAACGAGGCATGTGTCCTTGCACCTGCAACAGAAGATACGTTCAACAGAAACCCTCTACTGTGCTAATTAAATCTAATTTCGGTGCCCAGAGAGCCTTTCCAAGAGAACCTTCTCTGCCTGCAAAATAAGCTAACATAAGAACAAACAGGCCTTTTCCCTAGCGTATATGCAGTCAGGCCTTTACATTTGTTAAACACACAAATCATAATCACTTCTATAAGCCTTTGATTCATTACATTTCATATGCGAAAAATGAACTACACGTACAACTTACATGGTACACGTTTAAACTACTGCAGCTCGATTGCACATGGGCTGATTCATCTTATGCATTGGTTTACACATGATTCAGTTAAGCATTACATTTGCATGATTAAAATAGCACAATTACATTTCTTATTCATTCTGATAACTGCGGTTTATAACTACATTTTACTAGCCATTCATAGATATATAGCTGGATATATGCGGGTGCGTGCTATCAGTGATTATGATGCACCCCTACAAATTTCACAAGAACATGGCGCTCTATCAGTGCCACCCTGTTCCTTTCTTCTGCACCTTCCAACGTCGATTCGGAGTTCCACTCCCAATTTCATCTGCCTCCTGATGACTATTAAATTGAAAAATCCAGTGTGCTATGGAATGATGTCTCTCCTAAGACTACAGGTTTCAAATCATGCCGCGACTGTAGAAAATACATTTCAGTGATGGACCCAGATGTGGTGCGTCTCTGGTGTTTGGGCTCGAGGTACAACTCAAAGTCCTGCTACAAGTGCACACTCATGCACCGGAAGGTGATCTAGGACTGAGATTAAAAGCTGTATATCTCTGAACACAAGAAGAAGTTGTAGGCCCTGTGTAAGTTCTCCTCCAAGTCAAGGGTGCAGACTTGCTGCCACTCCCGAGGTTGCTCCTGCAGGTCAGCTTTGCAGTTGAAGTCCTCCGGTAAATGAAAGTCCAACTCCAAATGTAAACAAGCACGTGAAGCTGGACTCGACCCCATCCCGCCACACTCTAACTAAAGAGAAAGTACAAGGGTGTCTCAGTATCAGTTGGTCTCCCTCCAGATTTCTGGTTGCTGAGCTGATTCTATAGTTGGTCCAGGTGTGCCCCAAATTTCCTGGCCCATCGACAACGCTACAGCAGATCAAAACCTTTAGGGAGGCCATATTGCAGATATTTGGGCCACTTCCTACTCCATCTGGCCTGCATTCAGGCCCTAAGGATCTGTAGAGGCCCTCAGGTGGGTTGCTGCTGGCAGATCCATATACACAGACTCTGGCTGAGCATAATTCAAGTATTCCATCCATCACTTTTCTGTATTCTTTAGTGGTAGATCCATCTTTGGCACCGTCTGAAATCCTTGGACCCATCACAAGCTCTGTACTGGTGTCTGAGAGGAGGAGGCGGTGCTGCTTCAGATAGCTGACCCCAAACCAACTACAGCACAGTTTTGACCTATGTTGCACTACACATTTACTAAAGGTCAACTGATTACCATATAGCCTTATTGTAATCTTTGCCTCCCCCTAGATCGGACACACCCTCAGAGGCTCCATTATCTTTTTGGCTCCAACTCTGATCAAATCTTGCCACCACACAGATCTAATGATAGCAGGGATGGGGATGATTTACCCCCCCATTATGATCATTTCAATTTATATATGGACTTTCAGGAGGCAATTGGGCTTGCCATTTGGACCTCCAATGGAAGAGAGTTCTTCATTTGCATTGGGGATTTGATGAGCAGATGAGATTTTGAACTTACAACATCCTTATTCAAATCTTACATCCTACGACAGCCACATCTGGGCCCTTGCTCAGGTTCAATTAAGCCTTCACTAACACCTTAATGGGCACTTGTTCAAAGACCTGTTCTTGCCCACAGGTGAATAGGCAGGTGATCAGACAACAAAGATTGGACCTGCCAACCCTAATTTCCTCACTAAACTCCCTATTCCAGAGAGTCTGATTGTTCAGCTTCAATGAGAAGCTGGGGTGTTATTCACCATGACACCACAGATAGGGAGTGTAATAGGATAGAGGTGTTTGGTAAACTAATGTTTTCTTGGGCTAGCCTACCATTGAGATCAGTCAAAGCATTTTCTTTATTGGGCAGAGAGATGCTTGCGTTCTGGGACATGGACAGCGAGATCTTGCAAGCAGTCCCAGAAAATCATATGGTCTCGCTAGCTCAAACCATTCAGGATGGTCAAAATGCAGCCAAATACGTGATTCATGCTGGCCTTGACCTGCAGGATGTGCATTTTCATACACCCACCCTGCTGTACCACACATTATCTGCGATTGAGGGTAGGAGCAGTTTAAATTTGCAGTGCTTCCCTTCAGCCTCACCAGTGCACCGCAGGTGTTCATGAAATTGATGGCAGTGGTGGCAAGCCATCTTCAGAGATTGGGATACCAGTTTTTCCATACCTCGATGACTGGTTACTGAAAGTGGGCTCGCTGTGTCAGTCATAGACAACCTTCAAATGATGCTGAGCCTCCTGACATTGTTGGGGTTCACGATCAATAAGCCAAAGTCTCACCTGACTTCTTCACAGAGGCTTCTTTTAATTGGAGCTGTCCTGGATATGGTACTGTTCAGAACTTTTCCTCAGCTGCAGGAAGTCAAGGACAGTTGGGCTATGATTCCAATGTTTCAGAATCAATTCTGGATCTCGTGAGAGCAGCTCTGAAGCTTCTTGGCTTTTTAGCCTCTTCCAACTATCTTGTTGACTAATCCAGGTGGCATATGCTTGCTCTGCAATGGAATCTGAAGTTCCAATGGACCCAGCACCAATGAAACCTGTCAGACGGCATTTAAATTTCTCAGAAAACTGCACACAATCTGCAATGGTGTTTGCTTGACTGTAATTGGATCAGCGGCAATCCCTTTTCCCTTCTTCACTCAGAGCTGACAGTTGTGAGAAATGTGCCACTGCAGGATTGGGACGGTCATCTGGAAGAGGTGGAGTTCAAAAGGCTCTGATCTCCAGTTGAAACTTTACTCCATGTCAATCTGTTGGAGTTCTTGGCCATTTGCCTGATTCTGAAGGCCTTCCTGGTATCTACTAAAGGGAGTCGGGTGCACGTGCTCTCAGACAACGCCACTGCTATGTGGTGCTTCAACAAGCATGGCGGACTTCGGTCCTGAATCCTATGCCACAAGACTCTGCTCCTCAGGAAGGTGGCTGGAGCATTAGGGCATTTTCCTGATCATGAACCACCTTGTGGGGTCCTTGAATGCCAGGGCGAACAAGTGCAGCCAGCGGCATCTGGCAGATCATGAATGGTGTCTACATCCCAAGGTGACATACGGCATCTTCCAGCAGTGGGGAGAACCATGGCTAGATCTTTCACCACCGTCAAAAATGCCAATGTCAAAGGTTTTACGCATTGAAGTTTCCGCAAAGAGATGCATTGTGGCTGTAGTTGAACACTTGACTCCGCTACGGTTTCCCGCAGCTGCCTCTCCTGTCTCAAGTTCTGAAAAAGATCAGGAACGACCAGGCCCAAGTCAACCTAATCTCTCTGCATTGGGCCAGGAGAGTGTGGTACCCCAAAATCTGGGCATTAGCATCTGCCTTCCAATCCAGTTACCACATCCGGAGGATCTTCTATCGCAGCAGGACTGGGTCACCCGAACCTGCAGTCTCTATCTTCATGCATGGAGATTATGTGGTTGAAGTTGACTTCATAGGATCCACTACCTGAAATTGTGGATGTCATCCTTGCCGCTAGGCACCCTTCCACGAAATCCATTTATGCCAGACACTGGGACAGATTTGTGGCCTGGTGTGGAGTCCTCAAGATAGAACCTTTACAAGGCAAAATGAAGTTTTATTCTTCCTTTTGTCTTTAGTCTAGCAAGGTCTTGCGGTAGCACTATTTAAGGCTATTTGTCTGCTGTTTCAGCCTTTTTGCTTTTACTGAACCAACCATCCTTGTTTAAATTGCCTGTTGTGATGTGGTTTATTAAAGGTTTGGCCGCACAATTTTTTTCTCTCAAAAGGTTTGTGATGTCTCAGTGGAATCTTAACTTGGTCTGGACATTTCTCATGTGTATGCCCTTCAGACCAATGCACAGCTCTTGTTGCGTCTTCTGACATTAAAAACTGTCTTCGTTGGAATTACCAGTACAGTGGAGTTTCCTAGTTGTCAGGTGTGGTATTATCGCACCATTATGAGTTTTACCCTGGTGAATGAAGAATTACCAACGAAATCAATGTTTGCAGACAGATTTATGCATGGTTTTCTAACATTTCGGACACTTTTGAACATATTATACCATGGCTTGACTGAAGAAATGTGACTAGGATAAACCCTGAAGGTGCAGTGTTACCACATACATAGTATGAAAACTTGATTGGGGTGGAAACTCCTATTTCTGCTCATCAAGATTACTGAGTGATGGCCTTATGTGTATTCTGTGTGAGATGTTCACCATAGTGTGCCCAACAATGAGGCTTGTATATGTTCAAGGCTCTTGCCTTGATATTTTACATGTTGGTTCAGCTGCTGCTGATCACTTCATTATACAAAGTAGAAGGTGAGGCTATGGCTACATTTCCAATGACTCCATGCATTTGGGGATGTACAAAATGGATTTTAGCACTCTGCTCGTCATGTGTTTATTTACTTACCTGGTTTTGTAAAACACCACTCGGTTCTCCAGGGCAGTGGAACACTGTACACCAGTATTAGACCACAAGTACAGCATATATACAACATGACTTTGGTTTACACCAGTGCAGGAGTACAGTAGTAAAGAAGAGTAATGTTATCATATGAACGCAGCCCATTATTAGGGGTGTGGGAAATCCTCATAATTCCAGTTCAGTCCAAGTATATTAATGTTTAGACAATTGTCTTTAAAACAATAAATACATATAATACACATTCACATTTAACTCCAACCATATAACCCCCTCCTCCCCCAAGACCATTCCAAGGTCAAAAACTCAGAATACTCAAAGGACCTCACAAGTCCGCTGTATACAGCAAGAGTAAGGTGCACATGTATCACTATATATCACTTATGTTACTCAGTCCATAGGATACGACATCAATTAATCAAAAAGGTCTAAAATCTACAATACCACATTGCTATCCCAGACTTATTTTTTAAAATGTTGGTTAGGCACATGCAATGTCTAAAAATCCATATTCACCAAAAGAGCCAGTGCTTCATTACGATGAAATATATTTTATAAAAAGCGGTTTTAAAATCAGACATCGAATCCAATAGAAATGTAGACAATCAAATAAAAAATAAACATTCAAATTTTGATAACTTATCCACATGTGCAATTGTTCTCAGCATCCAGAAGTGCATTACATTTCTCAAGCCTAAGGTACCGCACATTCAAGGCAGCCAGAAATTGTAATATTAATAGGCGTAGCTGGACATTTGGCAATGCAGATATGTAGGGGAACACCCTCTGATTATCCCAGGATTCCATCATGTAATTTGCTGATGTTTTAGTCTTCACATACCCTATATCAGACAACCTTGATGCTATTCAACAGGCCACTTTCAATTCACCTTTCGAAAGACGGGAGGACTCATCTTGAATTTCTCCATTTTTAGAGCTACAGCAATTTTTCCTCATCTTTTCCTGACCTGCACTGCCCATCTTAGCTCACTACTTGCAAATTCATTTGCACAGAGAAGTGATACCTTTTGAACCTCCAAGGACCAGAGCTTATATCAGAATCACATGGTTGCTTTGTAGGCCAGGAAATTCCAAGCCGGCAGATCCCCTTTCAATCTTATCGCCAGGCCCATCGCACTTTTTTGAAGACCTAACAATTTTTTGAGACATTTACCCTCACACTTCTCTCAGCTTGCCTCTGTGCTTAGGGTCAATAACTTTGTCCCATATAGGCATTGAAAGGGGACCATCGCATTATAAGCTGTTAGAAACGGTGTCCAAGACGGTCTACCAAAGGAGTTCTTAAAACATACTAGTCCTCCTATAGTTGAGGTTGCAAGTATCTCCACAGTTTTGCAGCGTGAATCTTTCCGGATTCACTATGCTGTGCATTATTCCGCGGTCTAGTGGTTGGGTCCGGAATCGTAGTCTTTTTTCTCTCTTTTTTTTTTTTTCGTGGCCCAGGTGGGCGTCGACGCCCCACCATTTGGTGTCCTCCCGTGACGTCGGCGCGCTTCCTCCGGAAGCTCCCACCTTTGGGCGCCAACTTCAGATTCTTTTTTACGCCGTTGGGTCTGGATCGTCACGAGGAGTTCCAGAGTTTTTGGGAAAAGAGAAGAGAGAAAAAAGAAGAAAACACAGAGAAATTGCAGTTTCTTCATCACACGACAATCAACTCGGAACCGGGACGACGAAGACGGTGAGAAGGAGGAAGAACTTCGACGTCCGACGGAGAATGCGCACACAGGGGGCTCCCTGAGTGCAGGAATGGACAAGACACCATTCAAAGTTTGCCGTAACTGCCACCACAAGTTCGCGCAGAAGGACCAGCACCCAGTCTGCAACCTCTGCCTGCCGATCGACCACGAAAGCAAGGATTGCAACGCCTGCTCGGCATTCGCCCCCAAGACCCTCAGAGTGAGGGACAGACAGAGGAGAGCGAACTACGCCATGCAGGGGCAAGGACAACCTCCGTCGCTTCGGGACCTGGGCCTCTCCAGCGGAGAAGAGGACAACATCGCCGAGGGACCAGAGGACTACACGGTCGCAGAGACCGATAACAGGTCGACAAAGGAGGTAAGAGAGACGTCGACCCCTAAAACCCCGACAGACTCTCGAAAAGCAGAGCCAAAGTCCTCGAAAGGAGCACTGGCATCGAAGCAATCGACGACCACAGCTTCGTCCACGGACAAACAGCCCAGCGGATCCTTAGATAAGGACTCCCAGCCGGCGAAAGCTCTAGACAAACCTAGGTCGTCGAAGCACGGTCCCGAAAGGCCGCGCTCGACGCTGAAGGAAAAAGAGCTGAAGGCAACTTCGACATCAACATCCACGACCTCGAAGAGAAACGCCAAAACTCTCGACGCCGAACAAGCGGCCGAGATGGAGAGGAAGAAAAGAGGGCTCGAGGCCGAAATGAACAGTGTCCTCCAGAGGAAGAAGGACTTCGACGAACGGATGAGTAGATACACCATCCCTTCGAAGCCTCAAACGGTGGTCGAAGCAGAAGTCCAGGAGGAGTTCGACGCCGCCGACCCGCCGAAAACTCCCGAACCGGCGGAGTAACAGGACGAAGAGGGCCTGTATTATTATACAGAGGGCGAAGACGACCAGCAGACAAACTTTGGTTCGACTCCCTCGGAGGCTCAGGACCTGGAATGGCAGGACCTCGACGCCGAAAACCCGGAAGAGGCCGTAGAGTCATATACGTCGAGGCCTTCGCCGCCAGACGACATTGGCATCTACAATATGGTCGTCAGGAACGCTGCAGCAACTTATAGGGTGGAAATGGAGGAAGAGAAACCGAAGGCTTGTTTCCTCTTAGACACTGCTCCCAACTCAAACTAGGAGCCAATTCCTTCCTATGCTCCCAAGTGTGCTGGACCAGGGCAGGGAAGCTTTCAAGGAGCCATTAACCTGCAGATCTGTCACCCCGAGGACAGAGAAAAAATACAAACATTCCTCGAAGGATCCAGCATATATCCAGGGATCCGTACCAGCTGACTCTATTATAACAGCAACAGCCAGGAAAAGGGCCAACGTTCCCACGAACTCAGGGCCACCTCCAGACAAGGAGAGTAAGAGAATAGACCTCACGGGGAGGAAAATAGAGAGGAATGCGGCAATTCACTGGCGCATTGCAAACTCCAATGCCCTAATAAACAGACATGCTTACCAACATTGGGCGGAATTAGGGCAGCTACTCAAACATCTCCCAGGCGAATACCAGCAGAGGGCAACACACCTGGTGGAGGAAGGCAAGAACATGGCCAACACCTGCCTAAAGTCGGCCTTGGACGCAGCAGACACATCAAGCAGGCTTATGATGATCGGAGTAACGGAAAGAAGGCATGCCTGGCTGAGGATCTCGGGGTTCAAGCCCGAAGTCCAGAACAATATCCTGAACATACCCTTCAACGGGGAAAAGCTGTTCGGCACAACAGTGGACGAGAAGCTGACACAGCTAAAAAAGGATAATGAAACTGCAAGGTCCATGGGGGCACTGCAGTTCAGAGGAATGAGAAGGGGCACCCCCTCAAGGAGACCAAATGGCAGAGGAGGGAGTCAGCCAGGAACATCGCACCAGGCTTTCCAGCAAACCTATCAGGGAACCAACCAGGCGCAACAAGGTCAGCAACAGCAAGGCTGGCAGTACCAACAGTGGGGCCAGTCCTTTCGGGGGCGACCGAACGGACGAGGACAGACAAGGAGAGTGGGACAGCAACCCGCCCTCAAGTGACTCCACGGTACCAAATGTGCCCGCACTGACAACATCTCTAGTGGCGCGGCACAAGAAAAGACTCAAAGAACAATCAGAATTCAACGATCATGTAACACCAGTAGGAGGCAGACTAAAACACTTCTTCCAGGAGTGGAAGAAGATAACGGACAAATGGATACTCAACATCATACAGTTCGGCTACTGTATAGAACTAGTAAAAAAGCCACCAAGCAGGAGGCCAACCAACAAAACGCGCACAGCAAAAGAGCTATCACTTCTTTGGCAGGAAGCACAAGAACTCCTCCACAAGGAGGCTATAGAAACGGTACCATACAAGGAAAGGAACAGGGGAGTGTACTCCAACTACTTCCTCGTACCAAAAGTAGACGAAACTTTAAGGCCCATACTGGACCTACGGTTCCTAAACAAATACATAAAAACTCAAAAGTTCAAGATGACGTCCCTACAGGAGGTTATACCTCAAATAATGGACAGGGATTTTATGTCCACTATAGACCTCAAGGATGCCTACCTACACATTCCCATGAACCAGAAACACAAACATCTACTAAGATTTACCATCAGCAGGGCGCACTACCAGTTCACAGCCCTAGCCTTTGGCCTAAAATCCGCACCAAGGGTCTTCCCCAAATGTCTAGCTGCGGTGGCGGCACACTTACGGAGGCAGGGAATACATGTATACCCCTACCTCGACGACTGGTTGGTAAAGGCGAACTCATACAACCAATGCAAATTACATGCTCAGCGGGTCACGCACACGCTGACAGAACTAGGGTTCTCGATACACAGGGGAAGTCCTCGATAGAACCAGAACAGGTGAAGATCTTCCTGGGTGCACAGATCGACACCATTCAGGGCAGGGTGTTCCCCAGCGAAAGAGAACCTTCGCACTGCTGAAGGAGACACGTCAATACCAGAAGGGGCAACGTCTGACAGTGAGGACAGTGAGCAAGCTCATGGGGATGATGGCGTCCTGCATACACCTAGTCCCCAATATTCGACTCCACATGAGACCATTCCAGGAATGGCTCCAACAGCAATGGTCACAGGCAACAGGGAGTTGGGAAGATCTAGTGGTTGTAACGCACGCAGTGCAGGAAGAGATAGCATGGTGGAACAAAGACAACATAACAAGGGGAAAACCATTTACACCACCAACTCCAACAGTGACCATCACAACAGACGCATCCCAAATGGGGTGGGGAGTGCACATGAACCTGCTCAAAGTAAGGGGGTTATGGACACAAACAGATGCCGTCAAACACATCAACTACCTAAACTAAAGACCGTGTTCCTTGCACTAAAAGCGTTCCAGAAACAGCTGTACGGGCAAAGGGTGTTAGTACAAACGGACAACACCACAACGATGTTCTACATCAACAAGCAGGGAGGAACACAATCAGTGGCGCTCTCAAGGCTAGCGCAGGAGATATGGAGATGGGCGATCCCATTACAAATAGACCTCCTGGCGATACATCTGCCAGGGAAGGACAATGTGGAAGCGGACAGACTCAGCAGACAGACATCAGTCTCACACGAGTGGGAGCTCAACCCACAGGAAACGCAAAGGCTATTCAAGAAGTGGAGGACCCCACAAATAGACCTGTTTACAACACACCAGAATGCAAAATGCCAAGACTTCGCATCCAGACAGCCAGGTCAGCAATCCCAAGGAAATGCCCTATGGATCAGCTGGTCAAAGACATTTGCCTACGCTTTCCCCCGATACCGCTGATGCACAAGGTGCTCAGCAAGTGCAGAACAAGCAACATGACGCTAATTCTGGTGGCACCACAGTGGGCCAGGCAGTCCTGGTTCTCACAAATAGTGGAAATGGCACAGGGGCCGCCACACAAGTTCCCAAAAAGAAGAGACCTGCTCTCGATGCAAAACGGAAGGGTACTCCACCCGGAACCAGAGAGCCTCAGCCTAGCAGCTTGGCTCCTGAGGACTTAGAGTTCGCTCACCTCAAGCTCCCGGAAAGCACGCTGGCGGTGCTGCGAGAGGCAAGGAGACCCACCTCACGGAAATGTTATGCAGCAAAATGGAAAAGATTCACTCAATGGTGCATCAGGGAAAAGCTCCAGAAGAGAATCACCAGGGAATTAACAGTGCTAAGATACTTAACACACTTGCTAAAGAGTAACCTAAGCTACACCTCGCTAAGAGTACACCTGGCAGCAATAGTAGCCTATACAAGAGGAGAAACGGGGAAAAGTTTCTTTACATCTCAGGTGGTAAAAAGATTCCTAGACGGGGCCAAAAGAATAGCCCCACCAAAGAGGATGCCACCGCCGGCATAGAACCTCAATGTAGTTCTAGCGCAACTTATGAAGGCACCTTTCGAACCCATTCACAAGGCCTCTCTGCATATGCTCACAATAAAGACGGCCTTTCTGGTAGCAATCACCTCGCTACGCAGAGTGAGCGAATTGCAAGCGCTCACACTACAGGAACCCTACATTCAGATTCACAATGACAGGGTGGTAATGAGGACAGACCCACACTTCATGCCAAAGAAGGTGTCGAAGTTCCATATAAGCCAAACAATACAGATACCAAGTTTCTTCCAAAAACCACCCACAAGCGCAGAGAGGGCACTGCACACTCTGGACGCTAGAAGAGCAGTAATGCATTACATCGAAAGGACTAAGGATTGTAGGAAAACAAAGCAATTCTTTGTGTCTTTCGCAAGCAGTTTCCTGGGAAGACCAGTAACTAAAAACACCATCGCACGATGGATCGCATCCAATTCTGCCACAAACAGGCAGGCCAAGAACTACAAGGAGCAGCACAAGCTCACTCTACCAGGAAAAAAGGAGCAACAATAGCTTTCCTGGCAAACACACCCATCCAAGACATTTGCCTGGCGGCAACATGGGCTTCAGTGCACACGTTCACTAAGCACTACTGCGTGGATATTCAGATGAACAAAGAAGCACAAGTAGGTCAAAAAGTGCTTCAACATATATTCAACAACCAACGCTCATCTTCCACCCAGCCGCCACAAACATAGCAAACCGCTACAAAGTCTATGCACAGCATAGTGAATCCAGAAAGATTCACGCTGCAAAACGAATAGTTTCTTACCTGTCGGTGTAGTTTTGCAGCTTAAAGACTTTCTGGATTCACTAGCGAACCCACCCGCCTCCGCCAGAAAGATGAGACAGGAGGGAAGGGGGGACTAACAAATGGAAAAGACCTTCAAAAGGTAAAAGGATAAACAAGGAAAAGCACAAAACGAGAAAAAAGAATCCAAAGATGGCGCCCAAAGGTGGGAGCTTCCGGAGGAAGCGCGCCGACGTCACGGGAGGACACCAAATGGTGGGGCGTCAACGCCCACCTGGGCCACGAAAAAAAAAAAAAAAAGACTACGATTCCGGACCCAACCACTAGACCGCGGAATAATGCACAGCATAGTGAATCCAGAAAGTCTTCAAGCTGCAAAACTACACCGACAGGTAAGAAACTATTCGTTTCTTTATGTAGAGCCCAGTTCAATTTTGTTAGTGAACATCATTCCTAGGTACTTGTAAGAGGTTTCCACATCCACCATCCTATTGCCCAATAGCCACTTACATGGTTTCGCATTTTTCCTAAAAGCGATTATTTTTGTTTTTTCTAGAGTAACCTTGAGTTCGTTGGCCTCACAGTAGATAATAAATCTATGCAATTGCCTCTGTAGGCCTCCTTGCATCATATCTAAAATGGTGTGGTCATCTGCATAGAGGAGGCACGATATATGCCTACCCTCAATTTTCATAAAAAAAAGGCTTTTCTGGTAGCAAGGGCACTTGGGAGGTCTTTGAGGAATAAAGAGAATAATGTTGGTGCCAGGACACAGCCCTGCCTCAGCCAATTTTCTAAGGGTATTCTTTTCGATAAGGCCCCATTTAAGTCAAGCTTGACTGGGCCCAATTCTCTGAATGTAGTTCATGGAGTATTGCTAACAGGCTAGTGTGTATTGCCAATTGTCAAAGGTTCTCCCACAGACTACTACGATCCACAGGATCAAAGCCTGAACTAAAGTCGATGAAACCACAGAACAGATTCCCGGTCGTTTCCATCGCCTTCTGCCCCAAAGCTGAAACTGTGATCAGCAGTTGAATGCCTTTGCTTGAAGCCTCCTTGTTCCATTGGGACAATATCATTGCACTCGATCCAGTTCTTGAGAGAGATAAGAATTACCTTTGAGTACAATTTTGCCCCAACGTCAAGCAGGCCTATCAAGCGCAATATTACCCAGGACATCCGTCTCCTATTATGTATGGGTTTGCTTACTGCACACTTCCAGCTTGGCGGAAATATTCCTGACCTTGTTATGGATACAAAAACGTTTGAGAAGAAAGTTGTCCACCACTTAGGATTGGACTTTATTACACTTGCTGGAAGATTATCTGGCCCTGCTGCCTTGGTTAGATTTAGGGAGGATATCAGTTTTGCTAAAGATTGTACAGAGAATGAATCCAAAGACTCCGCACTCAATTTAGGCCAGATTCCTCTCGCAGCTACCTTTCTGGCCTTACAAATATTCCTTAAATAGGTAACACAAACATTTTCTTGTACCGTTCACCTTAAAGGTGAGTCCGACTTACTGCACACTCTCTGACTGAACTAGCTTCTAAAAGTTTTTCACATCCTTATCCTGGATGGTGCTAATCAGAAGGTCCCAATTTGACTGATAATAAGCCTGCTTCTTAGCACTAATCAATACATCATACTTCTTTTTTTATGCAGTTGTAACCATCTCTTCCATTAAGAGCCTCCAGGGAGCGACTTGCCCTACCTACTTTCCTCAGCTTCCTCATAGCGATTAAACACTCCTTATCAAACCAGAGCTGTTTTGAGGTCCAACCGTGCCTATCCTTCTTGGCCTCATAATTGCACAAGCTAACTATGGGGGTCAGTTATTTGACTACCTTTGCAATGGTCTTGGACTACCAGTCTAAAATCTTGGGGCCCGGATCCCCACCAAGTCCCAAGTCGTTGGAAACTTGGATTAGTAGGGACATGTATCTTTCATCTATACTTGGATTCAATTGTTTTGGGAAAGATACTTTCATCTGAATCAACTGCTTCCTTTGGTGTGAAACAGCAAGTAAAGCAGCTTTTAAGCCCCAATGATTGCTGCCCCTTGTTCTTAGCACCTCAAAGCTTGTACAGATGTCAAAATACCACGCCTAAATAAACATATAATCAATTGGGCAGCTCTGATTGCCATACACAAACATTTGTGCTGCCGGCATATCCTCCCTAAACCGGCTGTTTAGACAGACAAATACTAGCTCAGAGAGATATTTTATTAGTTGCAAATCATACTTTCATACTATGAGTGCACTCTGGGAGGATTGGGTTGGGAATTCCATAGCTTTCTAACATGTTCCTGCCACTGACCTCTGCCTGAGCTGGGGCTAACCGATTATTAAAAGCCCCTAGTAAGAGAATCAAGGGTGCCCCGGAAACTATCAAATTGGTCATGTCCCTCTGGAATACTTTCCACATTTCGTTTCGGGTCCTACACTGATTTACATAAACATTGGTGTTAGAAATAGGGGTCTCTAGTTGGCAAGGGTAGGGACCCTTGCTTCTAGTCGGGATAAGGGAGTTACGCCCTTAGACAACCCCTGCTCACCCCCTTGGTAGCTTGGCATGAGCAGGCAGGCTTATCTCAGAGGCAGTGTGTAAAGCATTTGTGCACACATACAGTAATACAGTGAAAACACTCAAATGGACACCACACCAGTTTAGAACAAGCATTGGCATAGCCAATAGGTCTCGCCTTTGGGACCTTATAAGTGTTTAGCCATGCAACACTTGATGTTGTTGCACCAAGGATACTGTGCTTGATAACTAAACACTTATAAGGTCCCAAAGGCGAGACCTATTGGCTATGCCAATGCTTGTTCCCATTGTGTGCTGGCATCTTTTCTCGAACTTTACTGTTCTGGGCGCCCCATAATAAGGCTGACAAGCCATCTCTTTGTGACTTTATTAAACATGAAATACTGGTTAGCTATTTTTCGGGCTGAGCAGAAGTATCCACGTTCTACTACAAATAAAGATTTGCTGCGGAGAGACAGGGGCATGAATGGTTTGTCTGGAGTTTTAGGAACTTACCACAGTTCAAAACATTTCACTGCAAAACCGCAAACTTCCTCCGAAGTCAGAGCTCGCCAGTGCATTAGCAGCACCGCGCGTTCCCACACACTTCCCCCCTTAAAAGCACATACCTCCTTTTAACGTTACCGTAAACTAAGCCTGTTTATTGGTTGTACGTATCCATAATCCACGTGCGCAACTTTCAATAATTAATATTTTAATAACAGGGGAAGCGAAGGGCATCCTGTGTCAGTGGAGGCGGCAGTTCCTGTCGGCCACCACCAGAGGCCGCCTTGGTGCAGGCGAGCCCTGGGATAAAAATACGGCTGAGCCCGAGCGAGCGTTCTTCAGTGGCACACACGCACAATTGGGAATTGGAGACTGCTCGCAAGCATTTGTTCCTATAATAGCCTGCACCGGCTGAGCAGAGTTTCCTGACCTGCTGGCTGCTGGCTCCGGCCTGGGAATTGAACCAACCTGTACATTGGTATCTACGCTTTTATCACTATATTTCTATTCTTTCCCCTTCCACACACACTTCTCTTTCCACCCAACCCTCTGCACCAACCTCCGCATATAACGTTGAATTGGCCCTGCATTCTGCATTGCACTTCACCTATATTTCTTATCATTTTTAAACTTTGAATTCACGCACGTCGGCAAACCGAATGTGTTATTATAATGAAATGAAGACGATCTCATTGAAACCTCTGATCTTATGATATAGCATGTGTTCAGGATTTCCCGTGCCTCCTGTAGACGGCCTCCTCGCCTGACAGACTGCATGTGTAGGCGCTGGAAAGCAAACGCTGTGATCGGGCGCCTGCCTCCTGCTCTGCTGCATGCCTGAGCCTGCTGGGGAACGCAGTAGCCTCGGTGCTGTCAGGCCGTGACCACGAGTTCATAGAAACAGCGAAGGCCGCGCACAAAGCCAGCAGGGAAGCAGAACTAAACTCCACGCCTTGCTCTCTGTGTATATGGCGTCAGATATAAACCACTTACACGCTAGAGTGGGTAACTCCGCACGTGCACCTCTGCTCGAATGCCATTGGATGCAGCAGGAGGGCCCTGCCCGTGCGTCTGTGTCAAGGAAAGGGGCGTTGGAAATGTTTGATCACAGGGATTGCAAGAATGGCCCTCCCACGCTTCGATTCTCCCGTAGCCCCCAGAATGACATCTAGTGACATCTTACAACCCTTCACCCTGATGAGGGACCAGCGCATAATCTATACTCCCGTTTCTACCAAAACAAGCGTGCCGCGAGTGGTGCGCGCGAAAGTGATCGCGTGCTGTTAGGGTGCCGCGAGCGCTTAATGAGCCATGACGGAAAGCCGTCGGCAGCGTGAGAGAGGAGCGGGGGTGAGCGCGGCAGCGTGCAGAGCTGACCACACGCTCGTGCACCATGGCCTTTTGCTTGCGCGTAACCGCAGGGAAAAGGCCACGACGCACGAGTGTGTGGTCAGCTTTTGAAACCCCCTTACATAAAGTCTTCGCCTAGCAGCGCTTGCGCGCTACTCGAGGCTCGACCTAAAAATAAGTAATCTTTATCTAAGCCAAATAAGATCAAAATGACAAAAATCCAACATACAATAATCAAAATATGCACTTTGCAAGCATAACCTTAAAAATACAGTTCCTTCAAGTCGGTAGTTCTGTCCTGTGCCACCGCGGTGCTGAAAGCAACCAAATCCAACAGTTTCGGTCGACCGTGTCGGTGTCAGAAGCCTTGTAAACAGTACATTGGTTCTGGCTGACCGCGTCGGTGCGGGCCGGTCGCGGCAACCATTACTGTTGCAGTGTGGAGGGGTGCGGCGTGCTGTGCCCTCAGGTCGCAGTGCAGGCAGCGCCTCAGTGATGGTCGTCCAGCGGCATTGGTGAGACCGGGGTGGTGGTGCTAAGTGGGGCGGTGCTCGTTGCGATGCTGACAGGTCACGGTGCAGGCAGTGGGCCGGTCGATAGGAGCTGGTGTCGGTGGGCCCAGACTGCGGTGTGGGACGGGGCGGTGCATTGTGTGACTTATGAGCGGTGCCCCCAAACCACGGTGCAGGCAGTGGCGGCAATGTCAGATTGAAGCGGCGGCGGTGGTGAGACCAGGGCAGCGGAGTGAGCTGAGGTGGTGCGGAGTGCAGTGCCCACAGGTCACGGTGCAAGCAGCGGCTCGGTGGCAGCGGCCATAGTCGTTGGTGAGGCCGGGGTTGCGGTGCGAAGTGCAGCAGTGCCCTCTGCGGTGTCTTCAGATCACAGCACCGGCAGAGGTGTCGGTGACGGCGTCGGACTGTGGTTTCCCTCTGTGGCAATTGGAACGCACGGTCCCAGAGGCGGTACCCAGAGGAATGTGAAGTCTTTGCTGTTCCTGAGACTTCTTGAATAGGGGACAAGCTCTACTTCAAGCCCTTGGAGACACTCAGCAGAAAAAGTTACAGAAAGTTCAGTCCAGTCCTTTTTTCTGCCAAGACAAAAGCAGCTACTGCAGGCCAACACAGTAAAGCACACAGCAAAGTGGTAGTCTCTCCTCACAGCTTCCCCAGCTCTTCTTCTTGGCAGGTTCCTTAAACCAAGCGAGTTTTCAAGTCCTGGGGTCTGGGCCCCAATATTTATACCACATTTCCATTTGTTCTCTTGTGGCAGAGAGTGTCTGTGCTCGGTCCAAACCAGTTCTGTGCTCTCTAGCCCAGCTTCCTGGCAGGAGGTGGAGACAGCATTGTCCAAGGTAGACCAGGCCTATTCAGGTGCAAGGAAATCTCCTCCCACAACTCTAAATGCAGCCCAGGTATATTCAGCCCAGCCCTGACTCATGCAGAAAAGGTAGGACACACCTCTACCTCCCCAGTGGCTGTCTGAAAAGAATGCACATCCCCAGCCCTCGTCACTACGAAGCTAGACAGTCAATCCAAAAACCAGCAGAGGCAAATAGGATGGCTAAGCAAGAAAATACCCACTTTCGAAAAGTGGTATTTTCAAACACACAATATAGAAATCATCTTTACTAAAAGATGCATTTTTATATTCTCAGTTCAGGCATACGAAACTCCATCTTCCTACCTTGTCCCAATGTTAAGTTATACTTATAAGATGTTATAATTAAACTCCCATTCTATCCTGTGGGACAGATAGCCTTTCCATAGTGAAAAACGAAATACACTGTATTTCGCTATCAGGACATGTCACCCACACCAGTGCATGTCCTACCTTTCACATACACTGCACCCTGCCCACAGGGGTACCTTGGGCCTACCTTAGGGGTGACTCACATGTAAAAAAAAAAAGGAAGGTTAGGGCCTGGCAAGTGGTTGCAGTTGCCAGGTCGACATGGCAGCAGAGACTGTGCGCAGACACTCCAGAGGCAGGTCTGAGACCCCTTTGAAAGGCTGCTTGTGTGGGAGGCACAATCCGTGCTGCAGGCCCACTAGCAGTAGTTGACTTACAGGCCCTGGGCACACACAGTGCACTGTACTAGGGACGTAGTAGTAAGTCAAACAAGCAAATCATGGAAACACCAATTCATAAGCACAATTTACAAAGGGAGCACTTGCACTTTGGCACTGATCAGCAGTGGCAAAGTGCCCAAAGCGTCTAGACCATTAAAACGAAATCCAGCACACCGCAAAAATACAGGAAGCAGAGGCAAAAAGACAGCAGAAAACCACGCCAATGATGCCAGGTCTAACAATTGGCAAATATTAAGCTATTGAGGCTGTGGGGGAGATTTTCAAAAAAGTTGCGCAGCCCCTCGCAAGGCTGCGCCACGTTGCGCGACAGGGAGGGAGCAGGAGAGCGCCATATCTTCAGAGATATGAATCTCTCCTCCCCTTTCCCTTGTGCCGGCGTCGATTTCAGCTGCCATGCGCCATGCACACACCTTAGCGCCGCAGCGCTAGGGTGTGTGCATGAGTGTAGCATAGGTTTTGTACAGGAAGGGTACCCTTCCTGTACAAAATACTATGCAAGGCACGATGCAAAGCTTTTCCCACTTTGCATACGTGCTGCACAGTGCAGCACGCATGGGAAGTCGGAAAAGCACGGAGAAATTAAAGCATTTCTCCTGTTCGCGCCTCCTTTGAAGAGGCGTTAACTTTTGGCGCAAAACCATGTTTACAAATATTTGTAAATATGGTTTTGCAGCGTGAATCTTTCTGGATTCACTATGCTGTGCATTATTCCGCCATCTTGTGGTTGGGTCCGGAATTGTAGTATTTCTTCTCTTTTTTTTCTTTCGTGGCCCAGGTGGGCGGCGACGTCCCACCATTTGGTGTCCTTCATGACGTCGACGCGCTTCCTGCGGAAGCTCCCACCTTTGGTCGCCATCTCCAGATTCTTTTTTCCGCCGTTGGGTCTGGATCGTCGCCGAAGAGTTCCAGAAGTTTGGAAGAGGAATCAAGGCAAATAGAAGAAATCCGACGAAAATCAGTTTGAAGTACACCGGGCTACGGGTCAAGTAGCCGGGACGACGAGGGAGAAGGTTTACGACCGAGATCTCGACGTCCTACAGACAATGCGCTCGCAGTGGGCTCCCTGAGCGCGGGTATGGACAAGACACCGTTCAAGTTTTGCACCAACTGCCACCACAGAGTACGCCCAGAAGGACCAGCATCCAGTCTGCAACCTCTGCTTGCCGCTCGACCACAGCAGCGAGGACTGCAACGCGTGCTCGGCGTTTACACCCAAGACCCTCAAGGTAAGGGAGAGGCAGAGAAGGGCGAACCACAACATGCAGGGGCAAGGACCACCCCCATCGCTCCGAGACCTGGGCCTCTCAAGTGGAGAGGAGGACAACATCACCGAAGGACCGGAGGACTGCACAGTCGTCGAGGTCCAAAAGAAAACGTCGAAGGAGGTAAGGGAGTCGTCGACCCCTAAACACTCGAGCGACACTCGAAAGGGTGAAGCCAAAGCCCCGAGCGACACTCGTAGAAGTGAAGCTAGGTCCTCGAAGGGAGCATTGCCGCCGAAACATTCGTCGAAGGCAACAGCGACCAAGGACAGTCAGCCGAGCGGATCTTTCGAAAAGGACTCCCAATCGGCAAAAACCCTCGAAAAACCAAAGGTGTCGACGGTTTCCCCCGAAAAGCACACCTCGGCGCCGAGAAGGGAGGGGCAATCGTCGACGTCGACGGCCCCGAAGAGAGCCGCTCCAGCCCTCGATGCCGAACAGGCACAAGAGATGGAGAGGAAAAAGAGGAGGCTCAAGGCCGAAATGGCGAGCATCCTACAGCGGAAGAAGGATTTCGACCGCAAAATGAGCGAATACTCCATCCCGTCGAGACCCGCGCTCGAAGTCGAAATAGACTACGAAGACGCCGAACCGCCGAAACGCCCGAACCGGTCGAGGAACAGGGGGACGAAGACTATTGCTCGAGGAGAAGGCGGCGAAGACCTGCAATCCTACCGGGACTCGACGTCCTCGGAGGCACAAGACCTGGAATGGCAAGACCTCGACGCAGAATCGCCGGAAGAAGGGGTAGACACTTACCCTTCGAGGCCCTCGCCACCAGACGACATCGGGGTCTACAACACGGTAGTCCTGAAGGCGGCACAAACCTATGGGGTGAAAATGGAAGAAGAAAAGCCCAAGGCATGTTTCCTCCTGGAAACTCTACTGCCTCAACAAACCAGGAGCCTATTCCTTCCCATGCTCCCTAGTGTGCTGGACCAAGGGAGAGATGCCTTCAGGGAACCAGCACTCCAAGAACAGAGAAAAAGTACAAACACTCTTCACAAGACCCTGCATACATACAGGGATCAGTGCCAGCTGACTCCATAATTACGGCAACGGCCAGGAAAAGGGCCAATGTGCCCACTAATACCGGACCACCTCCAGACAAAGAGAGTAAGAGGATGGATCTGACAGGGAGAAAGGTGGAAAGAAATGCGGCAATACAGTGGCGTATCGCAAACTCAAACGCCCTGATCAACAGGCATGCATACCATCACTGGGACGAATTGGGGCAACTCCTCAAGCATCTACCAGATGAGTACGAACAAAGGGCAGCTCACCTGGTGGAAGAAGGCAAAAGCATGGCAAACACATGCTTGAAGTCAGCCGTGGATGCTGCTGAAATATCCAGCAGACTAATGATGATAGGAGTGACCGAGAGAAGACACGCATGGCTCAGGATTTCAGGATTCAAGCCAGAGGTGCAGAGTAACATCTTGAATACGCCCTTCAACGGCGAGAAACTGTTTGGCACGCCAGTTGATGAAAAGCTGACGCAGCTCAAAAAGGACAACAAACAGCAAGGTCCATGGGAGCGCTGCAGTTCAGAGGGATGAGAAGAGGGGCACCCACCAGAAGGCTGGGCGGTAGAGGAGGCAACGTGCCTGCCACATCGCACCAAACGTTCCAGCAAGGCTACCAGAGGAACAACCAAGTCCAGCAGCAGCAAGGACAGCAGCAGCAAAACTGGCAGTATCAGCCCCGGGGCCAGTCCTTTCGAGGGCGCGGAAACGGACCAGGACAATCTCGTAGAGGAGGCCAACAGCCCACCTCCAAGTAACTTCACCATCAAGCCCACAACCACCCTAGCAACACCTCGGGGTGGGGGCAGCAACAAACAGAAGAACAAAAACCTAACGATCCACAGGAAACAGTTCCTAGAACACATAACACCGGTAGGAGGCAGGATAAAGAACTTCCTCAAGCAGTGGAGGACGGTCACTACAGACAAGTGGATACTAAACATCATACAATACGGATATTGCATAGAACTGGAAAGGCAACCCCCAACAAAAAGACCAAGAAACAAGACCCACTCAGCAAAAGAACTCTCGCTCTTGCAGCTGGAGGCCAAGGAACTGCTCAGCAAAAAGGCAATAGAGACCGTACCGCACAACCAAAGGAACAAAGGGGTTTACTCAACCTACTTCCTCGTGCCAAAGGTGGACGAAACACTACGACCTATCCTAGATCTGAGATTCTTAAACAAATTCATAAGAACTCAAAGATTCAAAATTACTTCCCTACAGGAGGTAATACCACAAATACAAGAAGGGGATTACATGGCAACAATAGATCTAAAGGACGCGTACTTACACATCCCCATCAACCAAAGGCACAAACAGCTACTACGGTTTGTAATCAACCAGACTCACTACCAGTTCACAGTACTAGCATTCGGACTCAAATCCGCACCAAGGGTGTTTACAAAGTGCCTAGCAGCAGTAGCAGCGCACCTACGAAGGCAAGGAATACACGTATATCCCTACCTCGACGACTGGCTCGTAAAGGCAAGCTCTTACAACAAATGCAAAGAGCACATCCAGCAGGTCGTGCAAACACTAAGTCAACTGGGTTTCTCAATTCATTGGGAGAAATCGTCAACCGACCCAGAGCAGATCAAGATATTCTTGGGGGCCGAGATCAACACCATACAGGCCAAAGTGTTCCCCAGCAGGAGGAGAACATTGGCGATACAAAAGGAAACACGTCCTTACCGCCAGGGGCAAGTTCTGACAGTGAGGACGGTGAGCAAGCTAATGGGAATGATGGCGTCATGCATCCACCTAGTCCCAAATATCAGGCTACACATGAGACCATTCCAGGAATGGATTCAGCAACAATGGTCACAGGCAACAGGGAGTTGGGAAGATCTTGTGGTTGTCACACACGCAGTGCAGCAGGAAGTGGCGTGGTGGAACAAGGAAAACATATCACAGGGGAAGCCATTCACACAACCAACTCCGACAGTGACCATCACAGCGGACGCCTCCCAACTGGGGTGGGGCGCACACATGAACAAGCTCAGGGTGAGGGGTCTATGGTCGCAGCAAGATGCGGTCAAACACATCAACTACCTGGAGCTGAAAACTGTGTTCCTAGCCTTAAAAGCCTTTCAGAAACAGCTGTACGGAAACAGGGTGTTGATCCAAACAGACAACACAACCACCATGTTCTACATCAACAAACAAGGAGGAACACAATCAGTGGCTCTATCAGAGCTAGCACAGGAGATATGGAAATGGGCCATCCCGCTACAAATAGACCTACTGGCAATACATCTCCCGGGGAAGGACAATGTGGAAGCAGACCAACTCAGCAGGCAGGCGTCAGCATCCCACGAGTGGGAGCTCAATCAACAGGAAACAGAGAAGCTATTCCAGAAATGGGGTACACCGCAAATAGACCTATTTGCAACACACCAGAATGCAAAATGCCAACACTACGCATCCAGACAACCAGACCATTGGTCACAAGGGAATGCGCTATGGATAGATTGGTCAAAGACATTTGCATACGCTTTTCCCCCGATACCACTGATACACAGGGTACTCAGCAAATGCAGAATCAGCAACATGACGCTAATACTGATAGCACCCCAGTGGGCCAGGCAGTCCTGGTTCTCACACATATTAGAACTGGCACAAGAACCAGCACACAGGTTCCCAAGAAGAAAAGACCTGTTAGCAATGCAGAACGGAAGGGTGCTACACCCAGAACCGGAGAGCCTCAGCCTAGCAGCATGGCTCCTGAAGACTTAGAATTTGCACACCTCAAATTACCACCAAGTACCATGGCAGTACTCAGGGAGGCAAGGAGACCTTCCACAAGGAAGTGCTACGTAGCAAAGTGGAAGAGGTTCTCCGAATAGTGCATCAAGGAGAATCTACAACGGAAGATCACAAGGGAATCAACGGTACTAAAATACTTAACGCACCTGCTACAAAGCGGATTAAGCTACACATCCCTGAGGGTGCACTTGCCTGCGGTAGTGGCCTACACAAGAGGAGAGACAGGGAGAAGTTTCTTCACCTCCCAAGTTTTGAAGAGATTTCTGGAAGGGGCGAAAAGAATCGCACCCCCAAAAAGGATGCCAGCGCCTGCATGGAACCTCAACGTAGTGCTCACTCAGTTGATGAAGGCACCATTTGAACCTATTCACAAAACTACACTGCACATGCTCACGCTAAAGACGGCCTTCTTAGTGGCTATCACGTCACTACGAAGAGTAAGTGAGTTGCAAGCACTGACGCTCCAAGAGCCGTACCTGCAAATACACAAGGACAGGATTGTAATGAGGACGGACCCACACTTCATGCCAAAGGTGGTGTCTCGGTTCCACATTAACCAAACAATCCAAATACCAAGTTTTTTCCAAAACCCTTCCACACAACCCGAAAGGGCGCTGCACACACTAGACGCCAGAAGGGCGGTAATGCACTATATGGAAAGGACAAAGGAGTGCAGGAAAACAAAGCAGTTCTTTGTCTCCTTTGCCAGCAGTTTTCTGGGACGACCAGTCACCAAAAATACCATTGCACGATGGATCGCGCAGACAATTCAACTCTGTCACAAACAGGCAGGACAACAATTACAAGGAGCAGCTCAAGCTCACTCAACAAGGAAGAAGGGAGCAACAATTGCGTTTCTAGCGAACACACCTATCCAAGACATTTGCCAAGCTGCAACATGGTCTTCAGTGCACACGTTCACTAAGCACTACTGTGTGGATATTCAAATGAACAAAGAAGCGCAAGTAGGACAAAGGTCTTACAACATATTTTCAGTAACCAATGCTCATCTTCCACCCAGCCACCGCAATAAGGGAAAAACCGCTACTAAGTCTATGCACAGCATAGTGAATCCAGAAAGATTCACGCTGCAAAACGTATAGTTTCTTACCTGTCGTTGTAGGTTTGCAGCTTGAAGACTTTCTGGATTCACTAGCGATCTCACCCTCCTCCGCCAGAAAGATGAGGCATAAGGACAAAGGAGGCTAAAAATTGCTTACATAGCTAAAGGGATCAAAACAAGCGGACAACAAGACAAGAAAGGAGAAAAAAAGAATCCGAAGATGGCGACCAAAGGTGGGAGCTTCCGCAGGAAGCGCGTCGACGTCACGAAGGACACCAAATGGTAGAACGTCGCCGCCCACCTGGGCCACGAAAAAAAAAAAAAAAAAGAAGAAATACTACAATTCCGGACCCAGCCACAAGATGGCGGAATAATGCACAGCATAGTGAATCCAGAAAGTCTTCAAGCTGCAAAACTACACGGACAGGTAAGAAACTATACGTTTTGCGTCAAAAGGTATGGGTGGTTGCATGGAAACGCCCATTTACCACCCATGTAACGCCCCCTCGGCGCAAAGTAACGCAAAGCGGTGCTTCACGCTGCTTTGCGCTACTTAAAGGGTGCTTTCCAGTGCAAAACAAGTTGTGCGCTGGAAAGAAAATAGCAACAAAAAAAATTGCGCTGGTTAGCATCACTTTTGTGATGCTAAACCAGTGTAAAAGTTTTGAAAATCTCCCCCTGTGTTTCTCTTCATATAGGTCCAGGAAGGAAGCCAGGAGCCAGTCATTGCTTGTCTTTATAACTCTTGCTCCTTTGCTACATTCTGTTGATACCACTGTTATGAGTCCACCTTTTAAGTGTCCTGGCCCTACTTTTGTTCCCCTTTTACAAATTGCATAAACACGCTCGGATAAACTTGGTCACCCGCCAGCCGGGTCTCCTGAAAACAAATTATCTCATTCTCCTCCCAGATTTTAGTAAGATCCATAGTTCTATTTAGATTTCCCAACCCATGGACTTTCCAAGAAAAGACTCCCAAGCTGGCGGGTGCGGCAACTACGCAATCCACTTGCCCCCTTCATAAGGAGACACTCTCGCTATCAGCGCTTAGACACGCAAATCTATTGCGAAGGGGGATTGGGTCTAACCCCTCCTTCTCTAGGGAAGGCTGGAATAGTCCCCTCAAGTGTGCCACGATTATAGTCCACCAAGTGGGAGAGGGAGGGTAGTACCTCTGCTCCAATTACCATATTGAGGGGCATATTCTCAAGAACGTGTGATAACTACCGCAAGTGTAGCTTAACGCAACCCTTCACATCGCAGTACATCGCGGGAAAACAACTCCGTGTTAACGTGGTATTCACAACACGGCGGTACCATGCGATAGTCACAAGATAACGCATCAAATGAACGCATTAAAAACAATGCGACGCCGCAAAAACGCGAAACCCCAACGCGAAAATAGTAGCGATGATGCCAATCGTGATACGAAAATCTACGAAAACCAGCCACAGGCCTGCAATTCCCACGCGTCATGCGGGAAAATGCACTATAAAAGTAGAAAAGAAACATACAAACAAAAGCCAAACAACAGCGAGGCACAATGGAGGCAGCCGGAGCAAGTACAGAGGACAACCAGAACCCCTCAAGCCCCACGGAGGACCAGCCTGGGACCTCTGGGTCAGGGAAGGGAAGGACAAGAAGAAGAGGAAGACGAAGTTCAGTCCGCAGGAAAACAGGATCCTGATAACGGAGGTGATAGAACACCATCAATCACTGTTCGTCACCTCCACTGTGTCACTGTCAACTAAAAATGGAATATGGCAGACCATCGTGGACAAGGTGAATGCAGTCGGAGTGCTGAAGAGGACAATGGACAAGGTCAAGAGGCGCTGCAATGATGTGAAGCGCAAAATCAAGCTGAAACTCGCAAACAACCGGAAGGCAGCAAGGCAGACTGGAGGTGGGATTCCAGCGCCACAGGAGGAGCTGGACGAGATGGAGGAAATTATGTCCACAGTCATCAGTGGGGAGACGGTGGCAGGAGTTGGGGGACCGGACACTGCTCAACATGACCGGACACAACAGCAACAGGGTGAGTAACCACCAGGGACTAGGGGTACGGGGGGAGATGGGCACAATGGTACACATGCACAATTAAGCATAGCACATCTGCGGACAAACCATGCCCCAGACCCACAACTCCCACCAAGAGACCAATGCACACAGGTATGCAACATCTCAGCACTGCATAAGCACAGAACCCAGAGGCACACCGCATGTAAGGGATAAGGGCAGCTAAATCAGAGCTGCAGGGGCGACTCGCCCAAAATGCGGCACACACACATAACATGCAGAGCACATCAACATTGACAACGAGGTGGTACAAACCGCAACACATCCACAACAGAACAGAGGACACAACTGGTGCCGCATGTGCGTAGAAACTGGCCAATCACATATGGCACTGCAGGGAAATGTGAGTTGACAATGTACAAGTACAAACTCACATCCATGATGTAGTCGGAATGTCCACTGTCCCGCATCAAATAGGCAGCTCCCCCCAAACAGTCACAATGTACACTGTCATGCAGTCTGAATGCAAATATGTACAATGCGTCAACATACATGTGAACACGATGTTAAACTGCATCTCCCCTTCACATTGCAGGGGGAAATCCAACACCAAGTGCTGCTAGTACTTTTAAATTGTTATTATCTGGTGCCGGGAAACCTTTTGTGGTAGCTGTGCGCCTTATAAGATTAATTAACATAACATAACATAACATAACACACATTCTTTTAAAACTTTTTAAAGATTACGAGGGAAATACCTGATGCTGTGAGGTTTCTTCTCGGAGCCACACTTCCGGTTCACTTCCCCGGTCCAACGCGGGTCCTAATCCCGATTGTGTGGAGGGAAGTCATTTCCAGCCAATTGAGGGTTGGTGGTCTAGTCCCCACCCTCACTTGCACATAAAGGGGCATGCAGAACGGAGCGCGCAGCGGACGCGCGCTGCGGGCGCGCCAAAGGCAAGCCCGTCTGCGCCCGTCCACGCCAGGACGTCTCTAGGAGCCGGAGACCCTGGTCAGGTGCATTTTAACCACGGTTCCCCCATGCAAATACACTATACTAGACAAGAGCTAATTAATTTACAGACTAATGTAACCCCTACCTGTCGGACAGAAATCTGGCCTTATCCAGAAGTTCCGTTTTCCTGCCGAGTATGCCTATTTCAGGCAAATCATATCTCTCCTGGTCAGGCTATCAACACTTCCGTGGATAATTCACGGAAGGGGTGGAAAAATTTGTTGTGCAATGTTCGATCGCTGCCCAAACACTCTGTTGAGGTATGGGACCTAGTGTCCTCGGTTCAACCTGAACTGGGCTTTCTAACCGAAACCTGGCTCAAACCCCACTCTGTGCCCGCTATAGCGTTAGGCATACCGGAGGGGTATAAAATGGTTAGACTGGACAGATCTATGAAGGTAGGGCGTGGAATCGCCATTGTGCATAAAGATGGAATCAATGTCTCCATCCTAGACCAACGTGGCGATGCTACTATGGAGGTGTTGGTCTTTAGGATAGATTCCTCCATTCAGGCCAGCTGGAAAGGGCGTTAATTTATCGTCCCCCAGGACCCCTAGCTGATTTTTCTCTACAACTGGTTGAACTATTAGCCCCGTATGTGAACGCGTGCAATAACTTTTTACTCTTAGGAGATTTTAATATCCATAGTGATTGCCTCTCCAACTCAGATGCACAGACTCTTTTGGCTGACCTATCTCTTTTAGGCCTATCCCAGCTTAATGAAGGTCCTACCCATATAGCTGGTCATACTTTGGATATTATATTTTCAAATTCTTCTAAAATTCAGTGCGAACCCTCCCAACAACTTTCTTGGTCTGATCATTCAGTCATTGAATTTTTTATTCAGGACCCTATAGATCTTAAAATACCTAAACCAGCTACATTTTATACTCGCAGGCAGTGGCAGAAAGTCTCCGTGGAAACTTTTCAAACAGTTTTTCTGAGGCCTCAAAATTCTGCATCGGACAACATTGAGGAAGCATTGTCTAAATACAACTCGGCTGTTTTAACAGCCATTGACCACATTGCACCTCTGAAATCTTCCTTGAGCCATTCTAATCGCCCACAGGCAGCCTGGTTCTCGACTCAACTGCGAGATCAAAAACAACTCTGCAGGAAGTTGGAGAGAATCTGGCGTGCTTCTCATAATGAGGCGGACAGAGATCGGTTTTATTCCACTCTGTCCAGCTATCATAAAAATATAAAAATAGCACGGAAAACCCATATAACAGCTCAGTTAGCCGAGGCTGGCAACTCCTCTAAAACCCTGCACCTGATTCTTCAGTTTTTCATTAACCCTAAGGCATGTGAAAGTTTAGAGGTCCCTTCCCAATTGCTGTGTAATGATATTGCTCTCTATTTTGTACAAAAGTTAGAGCTTATCTATGGAAAAATTACCGCAATAGGAGGCCTGCAGCAGATCCCTATGGCCTCGGACCATCTGAATCTAATAAACTCTCAGTTGTTAGAGAACTTCCCCGCAATTACATTAGCAGAGGTTGAATCACTGATTCACAAGATAAAGTCTGGGTCCCCTTCCGACCATATTCCAGCTAAAGTCATTTCGTCTTTGGCTAAACATCTGTCCCCCTCGGTGCAATCTCTTATTAATCTCTCTCTAACGGAAGGCCATGTACCACTGGAGTTGAAGGTTGCTCAGGTTAGACCCATTCGTAAGAACACTAAAACATCATGGACGGATCTTTCTAACCTCCGCCCTATCTCACTCCTCCCGTTCCTGAGCAAACTAAAGGAAAAACATGTTAATACCCACCTTTCCAACTATGTCGAACTGACAGGATGTTTAGATCCTTCCCAGTCCGGTTTTAGGCCCAAATACAGCACCGAATCAGCATTACTAGTGGTCACAGATAACATCAGGATGACCCTAGATAAAGGCCACTCCATGATTCTGGTGCTGTTGGACCTATCCGAAGCGTTCGACACAGTTTCCCATAGTATTCTGATCAAAAGGTTGGAAGAGGTTGGGCTAAGAAAATCAGCCTTACAATGGATGAGGAGCTTTCTGTTTGATCGCTCCCAGATTGTCAACCTAGGCTCGTATCGTTCGGCCCCTATAGATTTGACCAAGGGAGTACCCCAGGGCTCATGTCTGAGCCCTACATTATTCAACATTTATATTGCTCCCTTGGCCAATCTTTTGAGGACACATGGGTTCATTCCCATATCATATGCCGACGATACCCAGTTACTCTTTCCATTTGATAAACTCACCTCGGCGGTCCGGCTAGCCTTCTCCAATGGGATGAGAGCCATATCACACTGGATGAAGAATAATTTCCTCCAGTGTAATGTGGGAAAAACTGAGATAATGCTCTTTGGAGAGGCCCCCCTTCTATGGACCCCAGATTGGTGGCCGATCGACTTGGGTCCCTATCCTGCTCCCAGGTCTAGAGTCAAAAATCTGGGTATCCGTTTAGATCAAGCCCTCAGTCTGAAGGAGCACGCTGCTCAGACAGCTGGTTCCTGCTTTCATGTAATAGGCATGCTCCGCCGAGTTTTTCCCTTGCTTCCTGATTCCACCCGAAAAACCTTAGTCCAGGCGCTGGTATTGAGTCGTCTGGACTACTGTAACGGCCTGCTGGTCTCTGCTAATGATGTTTCACTCAGTAGACTGCAGGTAGTTCAGAATACGGCGGCGCGGTTGGTCCTTAATGTCCCTTCCAGGACCCCCTCCCGCCCTCTTCTCATGAAGTTGCATTGGCTCCCCATCCGCCAACGGGTCAAATTTAAAATCTGCTGCACCATTCATAAGGCACTGCTCAACTTGGGCCCTTCCTATCTTTCCGAGAAATTCACGCCCTATGTACCATCAAGACCCCTCCGCTCGAGTGCTAAACACCTTCTGGTGGTGCCTCGAGTAAGTAAGGCAAGATTAGGAGGAAAAGCTCTTTCTCATCTTGGCCCTCGTTACTGGAATGAACTCCCCTTGCCCTTAAGACAGTGTCTGGATCACTTGCAATTCAGGAAGCTGCTTAAGACCAATCTTTTTCGCACCTGTTAAACTCTGCTGGAATTGCTTTACACCCTCACAGTCCGCTCTAAGCGCAGAGATACCCCTTTGGGGGTCGATTCTAGCGCTATATAAACAAACAAATAAACAAATAAAGAGCAGTCCGAACCTCTCTTCTCTGATGACGAAGAGGACCACCACACCTTCGACTCCGACGCCCTCCAACAGCTTGTGGACAGCCTCCGCAGCCCACTTCCAGGATCAGGGCAGCCCAGCTGCCACGAGGAGACCCCCCCCCTGCACAGTACACACAGCAGGCAGCACCCACCACCGCGGCTGCCTCCCAGGACCCCCACGACGAACACATGGCCTTCCAACGCCTTGTGTTGGGGTGCCAGGAGAAGCTGGCTGAACAGGTGCAGGTGGGGTTCGACCGCATGGCAGCCAAACTAGACGCCATACGTGGGTGTCTAAGTCCCATCAGGGACCACTCACAGTCCCTAACAGACACCCACAGTCCGCTCCATGCTCTCCAACGGACCATGGCTGACATCGCTAGAGTCCTGACTCTGCGACAAGAACGACTGTCTAGCCAGAGTGCCTCCAGCGATCTCGCCCGGGAGTTGGGACACATGCGGAGGATCATGGAGAACATGGAGCGGACGCTGGCGGAAAGAGCGGCTGCCACGGCTGCACACCAGCGAGAGGTAGCTGGGTCCCTCAATGCCCTAAAGACCCTCCTCATGGCATTGCTGCCACAAGGCCTGGCGCTGATGCATGCTGCTGCTACCACCCCATCCACATCTCCGGCCCCTGATGTGTCTGTGCTACACAGTGCTGGAGACAGTACACCACCACCCACATGTGAGGCACATGCAACAGCAGAGGACGAAGATGCGGATGAATCTGCCATCATGGTCAAGGGGACGCAGTAGCATTCATCTCCGCCATGTGGCCGGTTTCTGCTTGGTTCTGCCCTCTGCATCATCACCTTCCACTGTCCCCCGATGCACCCTGCGACACTCACCTTGGACCTCGACATGGACTGCCATACTCTGTTTGGTCACCAATGACACAGCTATCAGACTGCGGACTGAAGTCCTCCTCTCCTGATGTGCCTGTCATTCCCTGAAGGACTCTGGCTGGCCCTCCACGGGCCGACAATGTGAAGTGGGCTTGGCATGGCTCTGTACTGCTCCAACTGCAACACTCCCTTGAATGTGTAATAAATATTCATATTCACACAGATGTGTCATGTCTATGATCTTTCAAGTGTGGAAGTATGGATGAATGTAGGGTCAGTGATTCACCCTTACGTCCATGTTGCCCATGTTGTGGGACTATTGTCACAGGATGACAGATTGCTGATTGCGGTCCGGGTGGCGCCGACACTACAACAGAGACACATCCATTAGTCACTTCCTTGTCCAGCCCAGGACGGAACCACGCCCAGAGCCTCGGGGTCATTGTTCACACCCTTACGCTGGAGTGGCATATGCCAGGACAGCCCACTCCAATTACGCAAAAAGGGGGGGCCGACAACGCTACATGTCCCAGGTCTTCACTGTTGGGATCTGCAGCTCACAGGTCTAGTTGTCAGCATGCCACAGCCACTCCCTCACGGCTGGTGTACACCCACACCACACCCATCCAGCACTGGCGTCACAGGACATGTGACCCTGCCAATGAAAAGGGCCTGGCGCACGTGCTGGACGCCATTTCCACTCTCTCTGACTGGGTGTCTCCGTGTAGTTCTCATGTATGCATGAGGGCCTAGGGCCCTGCCACCTCACATTGCCCAGTGCCGGGAATGACATGATGGCGTCCGCACAACGGGACTCAATCATTAAGGGTCCATGGCTAGCGGAGCACAGACTTGGTGGCACCGGATACACTGCGGCAGGCACAGGCACACCGCCACAGGACTGTGTCTTGCGGTGCAGTGAGATAGGGGCACCTAAAGTGCTGAGAGGGTGTGCAGCCTGCGATGATGCGCCGTCCTGGTGGTCCGGACTGGCAAGGATTAGTGTGAGCCCTGCTGGGCCGCAGTGTAGGCCTTGGCCAGCGGGCAGTGACGCCCTCCCGCCACGTGGTGTTGCGTCGCGGTTCACAGAGTTAGTGGCACCTCAAGCGCTGAGCGGGTGTGCAGCCTGCGATGATGCCGTGTGCACTGATGTGGTCTCTGCCATTGCGAAATCAAGACCCAGAATCATGTGTGTGACCTGGTGGCCCACGGTGCGGGGCTGCATGATGTGGAGGGTGCCATGGTCGTGGGCACCGGGCTTGGAGATCCCTCCGGAACGTGGTGGGCCCTCTTGGAGACACGCCGGTGGCGGAAGGTGAGCAGTGAGGCCTGGTTGCGCAGGGGCGGGCAATCACCGCTGGGCAGCGGGAGGGGCTGGGGTGCAGCAGCCTGGGTGCGCAGGGGCGGGAAAGCGATGATGGCGTGTGCAACTGTATGGACTCTGCCATTCATGTCTCTGGAAACTGTTTCAGATGAGGGACCTGGGGGAATGCTGTGAATACCGGAACGTGGTTGGAGACACACCGGTAGCAGCAGGTGAGCAATGAGGCCTAGGTCTGCAGTGTCGGCACTCTCTCGCCCTCTCTTCTCTCTCTCTCCTCTCTCTTTCTCTCTCCTCTCTCTCCCTCTCTCTCCCTCTCTCCCTCTCTCTCTCCTCTCTCCCCCTCTCTCCCTCTCTCCCTCTCTCTCTCTCTCTCCCTCTCCCTCTCTTCTCTCTCCCTCTCTTACTCTCTCCCTCCCTCTCTTACTCTCTCCCTCCCTCTCTTTCTCTCTCCCTCTCTCTTTCTCTCTTTCGCTCTCTCTCTCTGTACTTTGATGTGCGCATGGCACACCTTCTGATCCAGATTTCTGTTTTGCAGGCTGTGACTTACAGAATGTCCTGAGACGACCCGCCATGCCTCTTCAGAATTGTTTTTTTTGGTTTGTTCTGTAATAAACGTATTGTTTGGATATTATGATATGGATGTATGATTTCCCTTTTTCTGGCCACACATGTATGTTGGGTGTTGTGATTGTGCGACTTCAGGCGATTTGTTTGGTTCATGTTTCGTGGAGTTGATGTGCAATATCTTTGTCCATAGGGGGGTGGTGTGGGGTGTGCACGGGGTAGGGCCCCGGGGGAGAGGGGGGGGTCCTGGCGGTGGGTGTTGTTGTCCTATTGGGGCTCCGGGCTGCATGATGGGTTGCTCCAGGGCATCTGTTGTTCTTCATGTGTGGCTCTGGGCTGTGCTCCCTTGTCTGGTGCCAGTTGTCGTCCGACTTTACACCAGGTAGGAGCAGGTGTTAGTTTCCTGCTGCTAACGCGCCTTAGCGCATGTTTTGTGATCTTATCGCCGATCTGGCTGGTTGTTGAGAATGTTGTGGAGTGGTGTTGTCGCGGCTTTTAGCACGGGAACGCCTACTCTGCATATCATTAGCGTTAGTTGCCGGGGTCATCTGTGGCGATGTTTTTTGCGACTGCTATCGCAGGTAAACTGGTGTTATGGGCTGTTAGCACCAGCTTGGGAATGGGGAGATACATTTATCGCGGATTTGGCTGCGATAAAGGTCCGATAACTCGGCGATAGCTCCTTGAGAATATGCCCCTTAGTTGTTCCAAGTTAGGGCCAGCATGATTAGCGAAGAAAGGCAGCTCTACTCGAGATGACTCTACTTTTATTACTGGCCCAATTCTTAAGCCGAGTTTATTGAGCTCATCTTTGGCCTCCAATACCAGGCCAATGAATACTGAGGAACTAAAATAACTTTCGTAACTTCTCTCCTTTCAATGGATTCTCTGAAGGCTACTTGTTCTATAACCCTCTTCGTAACCAGCTCCAGCACCTTAAAGTTTGAAAATACCTTTAGCAAGGACGACCTATTCAGCGATTTCCATTTACTTGATTTTTTTCCCCTCCAAATACAAATTTTTTACTCTGGGATCCCTGCGAAAAACCTTTGCCTGCTCTTTATCTGATTTTTGATTCAGTTGTCTAGTTGTTAGTGTCTTGGCACTTCATTATCTTAAGGCTGCTTCCTGAGTGCGGGGAGGCAATTTCCCAGATCCCTGAGCCAATTTCCCAGATCCTATGGGGCCTTTACTTCTCTTTTTCTTAAGTGAATTACTAGTGCCTCTACTAAAGGACCTGGGACCTGCCTACGATAGGGCAGTGACCTCCTTTACCATACTCTTGGCTCTTTTCATCATACCCTTCTCCCCTTGACATGCTCTGCTATTTTTTATTTGCTTCTTTTTAGGGTGGGGATTTTCGCTGACCTAGACTTCTGGGGGGTGATTCCTAGGTTTTTACCCATAATCATGCCTTTCCTAACATTAAAACGGTGCAAGCGCCAATTCCCAGCCCACCCGTGATACCACCTTCTCACCAACATTGGTCTTCTGGATACATACACAGTGGAGCTTCCCTGGTCCCCCTCTTGAGCCGATACCTCCTCACCACGCTCCGGATCGTGGGAGGCTACTGGCCTTACAAGTGTAGGCATGCAAGAGTTAATTGACTTTAACTCACGGAGAATCTCCTTGAGTAAACCGGCCTCTGCTCTCAGGGACTCATTTGTAGCGAATTATGATTCAAACAGTTCATGCAATGTTTAAGAGTGAGTATTTGCTGCAGAAGTGGCCGTAGTCACTTGGTCCCCTTGGGATGACGCCCCTGCCAGATCGGACACAACAGCCAACACTCTCCTGGGCAGTCCGTTAACAAGTACTTTCCTATTGATTTTAATCCTCCCTGAACCCCCCGCTGGCCCAGACCTCTCTTCAGATCTCAATTCAGATGGACGAAACAGACAGGGGGAGGAGGAAAGTCGGGAGTGAATCCTTTCAGCATTTTCAATCAAGTCCAGAGCCTCCTTTTCCTGGGTATCTAGTATCTCCAGGGGACCTTCTAGGGGGAAGGCCACCAGTTCCACTGTTGAGGAACCCTGTGCCAATATGGACCTGAATTAATTTCCCACAGTTTCCTTCATTGAAACTGGCAGGGTTTTTGCTGAGGGTTGCACATTTCCGGGTGCGGGAGAGCGTTCTATTCCAACAAGACTGATAACGAGGCGAGACGATCTCATGGCCAAGAGAGTCTTTTTTCAGGTGTATTAACACTCACTCCACCGTTTTCTTTTGCTTTTCATAGTCACCAGAGCTTGATGCCTCTTTTCCTTTGGGGAGGCATTCCTGGGCAGCCTTATAAGGGGACGCAGTAAGGTTCTGATATTTGAAAAGCACTTTAAAATATGTTCAAAGAGTTCACTTACCTCGTCCTCCTGCTTGCAATGACTATGATCGTGCTACGGCAACGCCGCCGCCACCACCCTTTACTGCTGTACTCCTATCGGCTGAAATACTCCAATGATACACCCTTCTTCTTTACAGGGAGCTGTGGTGCTGCAGCCCCCACTGCAGGGTACTCTCCCAGCGCACCTCCCCGGAATTTCAGGACCTTTACAGTACCGACCCTTCCAGCGCTAAGTGGCGCGTTGTTGTAGGCTGCCACTATGACGAGGGGTCCTGTCGGCTCCTGCCTGCAGTTATCAGTGGCCGCAAGAAGATCAATTTCTGGTGGTGTAGCCAAGGCAGCGTGGATTAAAAAAAAAATAAGCCCCAGCGGCACCAGCCAAGGAGCTAGCCAAATCACAGGATCACCACACGTCTGGACACCATGAGATGCCGGCTATCGGCAGTGGTGCAGCTCAGACAAGTGGGTGGGCACGAGCACGGATACGTGTCACGTCACAGCAAGTCACACGAGCGTCTGGAGGAGGAGCTCAGCAAAGGGTAAGTTATGAAGATCTGATTATCTCATAATTTGCTATCGCAGAATTCTGTGAAATTATGGCAAAATTACGCTAAATGCAAATCTGTCATTTATCACTATATTTTAGGGAAAAATGTGACCACATGTCCATTTTTGATGCGTGGGCGCAATTAACGCTAAAATACTAATGTAACAAGTGTAACACGAAATTTCCAAAACTATGCGAATTACGCTTGTATAATTTACCTTTCCCCCCGGTCTAATCAATATAGGTACAATATATGTAGGGGGCGTGCATGTAGGGGGTTTCTATAAAACAGTTTGATGACTTACAAGGTAGTTGGGCAGTGAGAAAAATTAGAAAGGATGGCGGGTAAACTCTTCCTCCATGCGTCTATTTTCAAAATCAATCAAAGAATGAGGAAAGTGCAAATACTATAAGATGGGTGAAGTAAGTAATGAACACAATTAAAAGAAATATTACCCTTTGGGCTGAGAATGGTGGAAGCACAACATTTCTTTGGCCGTTAGAGTATAAGCACAAGATGACTGAGCTTCCACAATGTGTAGTTCATTTGCTTGACATGTGACTTTATTCCCAAGAAGTTAGTGAAGCAAGCATGGATTGATTAGGCGTTGGTGAAAGCTTGAAATAGAATTCAAGACATCTATATGGACCACATTACAAAAATTTGTTGTTAGATTGGAAAGAATCTGAATTCCACAAAAATACTTTCTATTTCACCATCCGGAGAACCGTACACTTATGTTAAATTTGCTGAGGGAAAGTTTGCGGAGTAATTTCCGGATTCAACTTTCTCTTCGACATCCTGGAGAAAGTGGTTATTTCACAATTCAGGCCCTTTCTGAAAAGCGAATCGAAAGGACTTCTTAGATAATTTACTCAAAAATATAGTGTCTTTTGCAGTGAGGGTTGCAGGCATCCAACTGAATACTTAACTTGGACCTAGGGCTCAAGACGGAATCAGAGGTGAACAAGGAAAAGCTGCAGTCAGTTTCACTGGCTTTTGCACAAGCTACTGGCTGCAGGAAAAAGACATTGCCACTTTGTCCAAAGCCACCAATGGGGTAAGACTTTGCTGTTACAAAAGCTCAATTTTGGGCAGTGGAAGAAATGAATAAGCAGACTAGATAAGAAACGGATTACTTCACCTGTCACTACAGATCTTTAGTGTTGAAATATTTCATAGATTAATTTGCTTGAATCATTCCACATTGTTGAAATGGCAGTCCCTCTACTTTAGAATAGCATTAAATAGTATTAACAAATCTGAAAAGCTATAGGTTATTTTAATTTAGTAGCACATTCACCGCTGAAACTCAAGTAAATGCACTTTGAACTTTATTCACATACTTAACATTTTCAAGCGCAAGAGTACCAGTAAGATGTGGGAGGAGGCAGGGCTGCATGTGAATCTATGAAAGATACCAGTGCTGGAGGACTGTAATTAAAGATAAGTTATGTGTTTCTTCTCCAGCATTGGATCTTTCACAGATAAACATGCTTGAATGAGAACATCACTAATGACACATATATATATATATCCCCTGCACCTGTGAGAGTAGAGGCAAGCTTACCTTACAAGAACAGATTGGAAAAGACTGTCCTACTCCTGCTGCTTTTGCAACTTCTGACTCCATAAAGTGGTGTCTTGTAAAGGTTTGTTTCTTTCTCCTTGTGGTCTCTCTGCAAATGTACAGACGTGGGACCCCTACTGCATAAAGGCCTGCTATCATCACCACATTCCTTGTTAAATGGGCAGTAATTACTCCTTGAATGAATCAGTTGGTTGTGGCATGACAGAGGGGATGGCTAATGCGATCTGTTTCATGATCCCCATCCTGGAAAGTGGGAAGCCTGTTCCTGGCCACCCAAGCACCATGAACAACTGGTCTGTAAATCTTAAGTCTTGTCAAGCAGAACCTAAGGCATCTGCAAACATCCAGTGAGTGCAGCGATCTTTCTGCTGCATTGGAATGTTGTGGAAAAAACCCGTCAACACAATCAGTTTATATAGGTGAGCTTGTGACAGGATCTTTTGAACGTACTTGTAATTGGTGTAGAACTACTTTGTCTTCATGAAAGGCTCTTTGATGGTACAAGTCTGGATCTTTCTGACTCTCTGGACTATGAGGCATATTTATGAAAATTGTGGCTCAGGGCAGCGCAGCAATTCACCTGGCTTGCACCATGGTGCTAGGGTGCCTGTGTTGTAGGCAGGATTGTTTTTGTGCAGGAATGAACACCTTCCTGCACAAAAACAATCATGAGAGGCTTTTTCCTCTTTCTATGTGTGCTTCAGAATGCAGCACACATTGAAAGAGGAAAAAACGAGGAGAAATAAAGATATTTCTCCACGTTATGCCTCCCCAGGGAAGATGTAAGATTTTGGCACATTCCAAGGTTTACAAAGATACGTTTTAGGGCATGGGCAAAGTGGGCTCTGGCCCAGGGGTCCGGTCTTTCAGGGGCCCCCGATACAGCCAGCTCTTTTCTGCAAAGTCTTGCCCTGATGAACTTGAATAATTCATAAACAGATTATGTTAAATGCTGTTTTCCTTTAATATATTTTTAACGTGGGTAATGTGTGAGAGTCTATTACAGACATTTTTCAGAGAGATGTGTTTATGTTTCATGCAAAAGCCATAAAAAATAGTTTCTTTTAGATCACACTAGGACCTCACATGTGAGAAATGGCAGGGCATCACTGAGATTATTTGCAGTAATACTGCTGTGTTACAGTATGTATTGAAAACACACATCACTATCCCTGAATATTTTTTTAATTTTTTTTTAAACATTTTATTTATTCAGGTCAGCAGAAAGATGACAATGCAAACATGCACAATATTGATTCCAACAATCCACAATTAACAGTGTACAATGGCATTTCGCTGGTTGACATAAGCATCGGCACCATGAACATGTTCCCAAATGCATTACATATCCAAACACCCAGTGGCTACACCCATCAAGTCCCAGGATTCCCGGGATAACATGCGCCTTGCTTCAACACCCCCCCAGTCTTTACGTTGCCTCTCACCCCGTCTGGTACAGAGAAAAACCACACACTTGAATACGTCTAATTACTGCATTATACAATCATCCAACATTTTGTGTAGAGCGAATATATTGCACAAACGGTTCCCAAAAATCCCTAGGTCTGGAGGCCTGCGGCAATTCTTCAGCATATGTCTCGAGAGTGTCTTTGCAATATGTCATGTCAGCTACCCAATTTTGATACTTCGGTGGGCTCCTGCTCCCCCAGCGTAGGGCTATATGTCTTTTGGCTAGCAACAATGCCACAGCCAGGAACTTACGTCTCCGGGCCAGCCGGAGCTTGTACATCCCCAACAGGCAAACCAGTGGCTGATTGGGTATTTGCTCCGCCAGCATAAGAGTCAGTGCATCTGTCACTTCTGTCCAGTACTGTTGAAGCTGGGGGCATGCCCATGCCATGTGTAAGAAATCAGCACTATTTGCGCCGCACCTATGACATTTATCGTCTGCTCGCAGCCCATATTTGTGCAGTTTCGCCGGTGAATAATATACTTGATGTATAAATTTAAAGTGTATTATACGCAAATTACAATTTGGTGTTAGCAGCTGCATCTGCACACAGCTGAAGTCCCAGTCCTCAGGTGGAATAGAGTTACCAGTTGCCTCTTCCCATCTCCGTGGTGGTTTATTTTGAACGCTGGCCTGCTCCCTCTGGGCCGCAGTGTATAGGCGTGTTACTAAACGCTGGCGTGTAGGCGACGTCAGCAATATCTGTAGGGTATAGAGTGTCTGTGGTTCGTCTGGAAATGAAGAGTATAATTCCCTCATTGCCATTCGCAGGCGCAAGTACGCAAATATTTTCAGAGGTGTGCAATGCGCGCTGAGGGAGATATCAGTCTGCGATATAAATTGCCCATGTGGAAATGTATCACTCATCGTGCATTGGCCCATTTCTCCTAGTAAGTACATCATTTTCTTTTCTTGCATTACCGTTATGTGCGGGTGATGGGACATTGGCAGCGCCGGCACATACACTGGAAGCTTCAATGCACGTTTGGCTAGCATATGCCAAGCCATCGATGTGCAATGTACAGGGTGGATTCCGGTTCTCGGGACAAATCAACTCTGGTCCGATATATAGGCAATCAGCGGAGTCGGCTTCACACTGTCTTGGTCGACCGCTATATGTGGTATGTGGCCATGTGGGTGTAACCAATAATGTGCATGCTGCGCCTGCGCGCAGTAAAAATATAATTGCAAATCTGGTGCTCCGAAACCACCCTGTGTGTATGGTTTAGTCAGATCACTCCAGCCCACTCTCGCCTGTTTTCCTGCCCACGTGCGTCGTAACATGGCCGTACGCAATTTAATGAAGAACGATTGAGTGAGCCATATCGGTATATTCATAAAGAGATAGAGGAATCTTGGTAGTACTATCATCTTTTGTATGGCTATTCTGTCTGCTAACGAAAGCGGTAATTTAATCCACCTCTCTACCTGATCCTCTAATTTGGACATGGCTCTACCATAATTCTCGCGTATCACCGTGTCTGGATCTCTGTGAACCCATATGCCAAGATATTTCACAGGTTCAGTCTGCCATTTCAAAGGGTAATCCAGATTGGGCTGCAACGTTATAGGGGTTAGTGGTATCACCACTGACTTATCCCAGTTTATACTGAGTCCCGAGTATCTTTCAAATTGGATATATTCTCTAATGAGAGTGTTGAGGTTGGTGTCTGGGTGCCGGACATAGAGAACCATGCCATCAGCATACATTGATATACTGATTGGACGCAGTTGGAACTGTAGTGCAGTTTCCGCATGTTTTTGCGGTATTTTGCATGCCAGGGGTTCTAACGCTAGTGTAAAGAGGAGCGGTGAAAGTGTGCACCCCTGCCTAGTCCACCAGCCTATCCTGATCGGGTCAGATGTATTGCCATTAATTCTTATGCGTGCACTGGGCTCTGAGTACAGCAGCGCTATCCAGCGCAGAAATGGCTCAGGAAAACCCATCCTGCGCATTACTGTGAACATAAATGCCCATTCCACCGAGTCAAATGCTTTTGCAGCATCTAAAAGGGCCGCAGCAGCAGGGAACTCTGGGTGTAAGTGGTGGAACAGCGCGAATATAGTCTTCAGATTTTGCGTAGTAGATCTCGTGGGTATAAAACCAGCCTGATCCGGCAGGACCAATTTACTTAGTAATGGCTGTATCCTCGTGGCAATAATTTTAGCCAAGATTTTTGCATCTATATTAATTAAGGACAGGGGTCGATAAGATTCGCATTTCACTGGGTCCTTGTCTGGCTTGGGGAGGGTAATCAACAGCGCCTCACGTAGAGATGCCGGCAACACACCCTCCTCATAGGCCTCCTCATACATCTCAGTCAGGTGTGGGATCAATAAGTCCCTGTATTCTTTATAGAACTCCCCAGGGAGTCCACCCGAACCAGGGGCTCTATTGTTTGGGAGAGAATTAATCGCATCCTTTATCTCATCTTCAGTGATATGGTAACAACAATATTCCCGGTGCAACATCATCTAAATATTGGTGTATTTCATTAGGGGTCGTGTCAGATCGTGCAGAGTAGACAGCAGTGTAATATGCTGAGAAGCAGTCAAGTATCGATGTAGTGTCGTATACAGGTTGACCGTGTGTGTCCGTGATTTGAGTAATGTAGGTCGATGTGTGTACAGGGCGTAATCTATTTGATAGCGCTCGCCCCGGTCTTCCACCCTCCCCGTAATTACGTGCATTATGTCTACGCGAAATATACTTGATCTCATCCTCTGCGAAGTCATGGTTTGTGTCTGCCTTCTGTCTGATTTCCGTCAGTAACTTGGGATCCTGTGTTGCCGTAAATTCTGTTTCTAACTGTTTAATGTCTCTTTCAATCCTGGTCAACTGCTGCTGGATATCTTTTAGGATCCCAGCGTGTTTACCTATACAGTGACCTCTGATCGTGACCTTAAAGGCCTCCCATAGTGTTTTTGCACTACTCACGGTGCCCGTGTTGTGTTAAAAAAACTCCACTATGGCCTGGTGTAGTTCGGAACGGAATACCTGGTCAAGAAGCGCGCTTTGTTGTAATCTCCATGTAAACTGCCTTGGTGTATGCGTGGGAATAGCAAGTTCCAAGCGCACTGGTGCATGATCCGACAGTGTCTTGGGCATGTGTGCAATAGATTTGGTTCACGTACAGACCTCCTGCGTGGCTATCCAAAAATCAATTCTGGACCATGTATTGTGAGTTGTGGACGTGCAGGTGCCTTCTTTCTTGTGTGGGTGTCGCATGCGCCAGATATCTGTCATTGCATATTCTTCCATACCTTCTCTAAGTGCCTTCGCTGCATGTCGCCCATACCTCTCGTTTCCTGTGGATCTATCCATGGCGGGGTATGAAAAAGGATTGACTTCTCCACCCCATAGGACTGCCGTGGGCGTGAGAGTGCGCAGCTTGGCCCAGATGTGTGCAACAAAACCAGGGTCGTCCACATTCGGGCCGTAAGTTGTGACAACAGTCAGGGCAGTACCTCCAAAGTTGCCTTGGACTATAACATATCGGCCTTGGTCATCTTTAATAGAGTCTAGTAATGTGAAGGGGACGCCTCGCCTAGTACGGAGCAGCACACCTCTGGCATACGTGGAGTACGAAGAGGCCATACGGTAGGCTGCCCATCTCCCACCTATTCTGCCCTCATTGAAATCAGTTAGGTGCGTTTCCTGAATACAGGCAATATCCACCCTGTGGCGGTCTAAATATGCGAGTACTTTGCGGATTTTCTTCGTATTTTGTAGCCCACGGATATTCCACGTCATAAGTGTCAATGGTCTGGTGGTGCGTGTCTTGTCAGCCATACCCTAGTATGTAGCTAGATTGAGCGTCATGGGATCTCGTGAATATGCCACGTCTGTTGCGAAGGGCATCGTCTATATTACTGCAGACCAATTTTCTCAAATGTTTCCCCCCTCCTCCCCCTCCCACTTCACCTCCCCAGTGACAGCGAAGACAGTCCCCATCAAACCATAGCATTCCCTCCTCCCCCCCTCCCGTCAAAGAAACGTTAACTTGGTGTGGTGCACACAGGTTGGCGGGAGCTGCCAGCCAATAGCCGGTGATGGTAAAAATCACTCGGGTGGTTGCTTTGGTAAAACATAAAACTTATGCACCCAATAACCTGCAAGAACAATAAGGCCTGAGGGGCTGTCCGACCTCGACCTAGACCACAGTTGGTCTCTTAATGATCTAAACATTAATAAGCATATATCATACAGTTATTATAGAATAAGTTTGATCTAACGATATATGGTACACTTATCTGTGCTTCATTGCTTCATAACAGTATAAACGTGTTCTGGTAGTCCACCTGCACACAACCGTGCACAAACAGTTCTGCAAGACAGGTTCGCTGTGCGACGCCAGAGGAAACACAAGTTCGTTATTTGATGTCAGTGTGAACAGGAGCGTTAGTCAACATCAGAGGTATCCTGCTGCTCATCCGGGTTCCCCCTCTGCGATTTTCTATGAGGGGCCCTGGTGCCTCTCTGTTGCAAAAACTTGAAGACGTCCTTAGGCTCATTAAACACAGTAGACTTGCCACCATCTGTAATCCGCAACCAAGCCGGGTAGATCATTGCATATGGAATATTCTGGTCTCGGAGCTTCTTTTTGACTTGCAGGAACTTCTTCCGTGCCTCCTGGACTTGCTGCGTGAAGTCAAGGTATATGGAAATGTCCATACCTTCATGCTTTAAGCTGCCCAATTCTCTGGATTTGTGGAGCGCCGCATCACGATCACGGTAGTTTAAAAGTCTGGCAATGATCGGTCGCGGCCTGGCGCCCGGTGGGGCTAGGGACCTGTGCGCCCGTTCTACAATGAAAACGTCCGAGAAAGTTTCTCTACCAAGCAATGCTGTTAGCAGAGTCTCGATGTATTTCTCCATTGGGCCTGTGTTCGTAGTCTCCGCAATGCCCATAAAGCGCAGGTTATTTTGTCTCGAGTGCGCTTCAGAGTCTTCGGCCCTCGCCATGAGGGTTGCCAGGGTTTTGTCATCTTCCCCTGTCTCGTGTCCATCTGTTGGTGCGCATCTTCGGCGTTGGAAATTCTGCGTTCAGCCATATCTATACGTTCCGTGTGTCTATCTAGCCTTTCAGACATCCGATCCACTCTGTATGTGAGAGTATCTATTTTCCCATCAATATTGGATAGCGTGGCCTGGATCGTGGCGAACATAGATTGCACGTCTCCAGCAGCTTCAGCACCCGCTGACATTTCTGCACGTTGCGCAGGTGGGTTGTCATCCTGGCTGTGTTAAAGTGCCTTTTTCTGTTGTTCAAATTGGAGTTTCGATTGGGTCCTGTCCGGTTTCCTCATCGTGTCCCTGTAGGTTGCGGGAGGGTGACGCCCCATGGTCCGGTCTGATTTTTGCCCGACAATACTCAAGGACCGGTAGAAGTATCAATAGCGCAGAGCGTCTGCGCAGCTGCAGTAGGCCTATGGGGGGTGCCCAGTCTACAGACTCCGACCCAGCTACAGCGGGGGCCCAAGAGCGGACCGCACTCAGTCCACCAGGGTGATCTCGAATCTACGGGCCAATGATCACCCTCACTGTTCCCCAAGGGCGTAGTTCTAAGGCTCAGCCAGGTCCCCACAGCGTATCACCATCACCCTGGCATCAGAACGGCACGTATCCTGAGCTTCACGCCCATCTGAGCGGGGCCCGTGTCCTCGTGATTGGCGAAGTGACGTTCGCTGTGCTGTTTAATAGCTACTCCTGTGTCCATACTCTGTATAGCCAGGTCGCCCAGGAGGCTTGCCCACCTTGGCTTGCACGATTCCTGTACAGGACCCAAACAATATCCTGAAAGTGCGTTGTTTTATCTTGGCATTGTCACGGGAGGCCAGCAGCGCGCCGAACAATTGCGATAAGAGGACACTCCAAAAACCACTGGTGCGTCAGTATCTCGGCTCTGGTGTGGTACTATCTAGAACCCAGACTCCACTCACGCATGGTGGGCTTCAATGCAGTGTGCAGTTGTGTGTTGCGCAAACCAGTTGATCAGCCCGACCGGGTGGGGGGGGGAACCTACCATTCCCAGCAGGGTAGCACAACACTCCGCCCGGTTGCCGGTCACTGTGGTTGATAGAGGGTGTACACTGGAGCTGTCGCGCTCAGCAGCTACCACTGACTATCCACCCCTGTATTTGCTCGGGCCTAAACAATAATGCTTTTCTTGTTTTTGCGCAGTTCATAAATAGGGACAAGGGAAGTTGGGTGCAAGGAGCTTATTGAGAGTTCAGTTTTGCTCCGGTGTCCCTACTCGCACCCGTAAGCTCAGTCCTTCTCCCAATGGGCGCGATGAGGCCCGGACGTTATGCAGGCACAGTCGTTCTCCCGGGCCTGGCGGTGCTATCCTTGTTGTGGGTAATATCCCGCAGGCCCCATTCACATACCTCATTAGGGGCGCACGTTGTTGCCGCTGCCAGCCGAGCTCTGTGCAGCGCACCGCGATACTGGCTCGCTTCAGACTGCCGGCCTCCGCCCCAGCACACGTACCGTCTCCGGAGAAGCGCGCCGGCGCCAGGAGCGCAGCCCCGGCCACGCTCGGGGTAGGGCTGCTGATTCATCTCCGAAGTTCGCCAGCCACAGTTCACACCCCCACGCCGCTCCTCTCCGGGCATCGAGTTCTCTGCCTCCGGACTGCAGGAGTGTGTCTATCGCCTGCGTGCCCAGCGCCACGGCCAGTCCCAACGCGAGCCCGCTGCTTCAGCTCACGTCCTCTCACCACAGGCCTCTTCTCCGCCTCACGGCCCCACTGCGTCGCCAGCGTTTCCAGTTCGTTTTTGATCTTAAAAAGTGGTTCCAGGTAAGGACACAGCCCCTCAATGCAATTTAGGCACAGATATTTATTTCCCGCAGATCTCCGGGTGCAGGATAGTTGAAGGATTGTGCAGCAACCGAAGGAGCTCGCTCAAGAAGCGGCCATCTTCGGGCTTGGTTAGCTCCGCCACTAGCCCTGAATATTAGATGCAAACACACTTAAAATTTGGACGAGTGCGCGTGTGCACTGCCAGTGACCTTGCCAAGGAGGGCATGAACGACCTGAAATTGAATTATAAGTTCAAAGCTGTTTCAAACTGGGCCCCCAAAATAGATTTGGCCCAGGGCCCCTAAAATCCTTAAGATCTCAGTGGGTTTATAAGTCCTTGTAAATCTGGGAATGCGTCAAAATCCATGGGAGTTGCATGGGAACACCCACTGCAACGCCCAGGGAACGCCTACCCAGGGCAGAGTAAGGCAACGCAGCAATTTGCGCTGCATTGTGTTACTCCAGATTTATGAAGCCATTCAGAGCCACGCTAAGTGGCTTTGCGTGGCTTCATAAATCTGTCACAGAGGTTTGTGTTGTGCATGTACCACGTTGCGTGGTGTAAGCATGACACAAACCTCTCACAAATATGTCCCTATGTGAGCACCAGCAGCGATCTATGATCACACTTCAGATCTACTCAATAAATTGGTTTGACTTGGCATTTAATCACTTGAGAAAAAACTCTCATATTTTCTCACCTAATGGAAGGTGGGTTGTTGGAAATGGCCCTTTTTGCAGGGTTATCCCCAAACATTTTGTTTCTTCCTCCTATTTTTTCCTGACCTGCTGTTGTTGGTTTTAGGACTCTGGGCACTTTACCATTGCTATTCAGTGCTAAAGTGCATATGCTCTCTGTGTAAATTGTGTTATGTATTGCTGTTTCCATGATTGGCATATTTGATTTACTAGTCAGCCCCTAGTAAAGTGCACTGAGTGTGCCAGGGCCTGTAAATCAAATGCTACTAGTGGGCCTGCAGCACTGATTGTGCCACCCACATGAGTAGCCCTGAAAAGGTAACTCAGACCTGCCACTGCAGAGTCTGCGCTCAGTTTGTAACTGCCATGTCGACTTGGCAAGTGTACCCGCTTGCCAGGCCCTAACCTTCCCCTTTCTTACATGTCAGTCACCCCTAAGGTAGGCCCAAGGTACCCCTGTGGGCAGGGTGCAGTGTATATTAAAGGTAGGATATGTACTGGTGTGTGTGACATGTCCTTGTAGTGAATTACAGTGCACTTCGTTTTTCACTATGGAAAGGCTGTCTGTCCCATAGGAAAGCATGGGAGTTAATTTATAACATCTTATAAATATATCTTCCCATTGGGACCAGATAGGAAAATAAAGTTTAGTATGCCTGAACTCAGAATCTAAAGATGCATCTTTTAGTAAAGGTGATTTTTACATTCTGTGTTTGAAAATACCACTTTTAGAAAGTAGGTATTTTCTTGCTTAGCCATTCTGTGTGCCTCTGCTAGGATGTGTATTGACTGTCTGGCTTTGGAGTCAGGGCCGGACTGGCCGTAGCGGGCACCGGGCGTTTCCCCGGTGGGCCGCCATGGTGGGGGCTGGTTTTGGCCCCCTGGGGAGCTGTTTTTGTTACCGGGGCCGGCAATATCTGCCCCCTGTAACAAAATCGGCCAAAACCGGCCCTAACAAACAGCTCGGCCACACTCCCCTCTTCTCCCTCAGGGGGGCCAGCCGAGCAGTTTGCCAGGTCCGGTTTCAGTTCCCAGTCCGGCCCTGTTTGGAGTGACAGGGGCTGGGGAGAAGCAGTGGCTCCAGAGAGTCTAGATGGGTCAGGGATGGGCTGAATAGACCTGGGCTGCATTCAGAGTAGTGAGAGGAGTTGTCATTAGCACCTGAATAGGCCCGGTCTGCATTTAGAGTGGCGGGAGGAGATTTCCCTTGCACCTGAATAGGCCCTATCTGCCTTGGACAATGCTGTCTCCGCCTCCTGCTGGGAAGCTGGGCCAGAGAGGACCAAACTGGTTTGCACTAAGCACAGACACTCTCTGCCTGAGAGGACAAAGGATTTTGGGCTATAAAAAGTGGGGCCCAAACCCCTGAACTTTAGAACTCTTTTGGACCAAGACGACTGCCAAGAAGAAGAGCTGGAGAAGCTGTGAGGAGGAACTACCACTTTGCTGTGTGCTTTGCTGTGTTGGCCTGCAGTGGCTGCTTCTGTCTTGGGCAGTAAAAGGACTGGACTGAACTTTCTGCAGCTTCTTTCTTTGAGTATCTCCAAGGGCTTGAGGTAGAGCTTGCCCCCTGTTTAAGAAGTCTCAGGAACAGCAAAGACTTCAAGTTCTTCTGCCCTCAGCACTGGGGACTGTGTGTTTTGTGCTGCAACAGAAGAAAAAGCAACCTGGCGCCGTCTACGATGCCGCTGCCGACTCCGTGTCCTGAAGGCACCGCCGAGGGCACTGCCGCAATGCCGCACCGCGACCCTGGTCTCACCGACGACGCCATCTGGCGCCGCCACTGAGCCGCTGCTCGCACCGCGACCTGTGGGCACCGCACTCCGCACCGCCTCACTTCACGACACCGCCTTGGTATCCCCGACGACGCCGCTTCATGCCGACATCGACGCCGCTGCTTGCACCGTGGTTCGCGGGTACCACTTGTAAAGTTACACGACGCACCGCAGCCTTGGCCTACTGACGCCGGCACCATCAACTCCAGTTTGTCAGCCGACGACAGCGCTTCAACAACGACGACGCCGCTGCTTGCACCGTGACCTGCCAGCACCGCGACGAGCACCACATCACTTCACACCACGACCCTGGTCTCACCGACGACACCATCTGATGCCGCCATCGAGCCGCTGCTCGCACCGCGACCTGAGGGCATCGCACGCCGCTGCCCTTCGCACCGCAGCACCCGACGCCCGCCGACGCTAGCGCTCCTGACTTCAACCACGAGGAGTTCGATCTGCAACGCGTGTGACTTCGAGGGCCCCATGACTCCTGCACCGATCTCCGGAACCGACGCCTGCGGACGCTGTGCTTTCGGAAGCTCAACGAGATGTCGCCGACGCCCTGCATTTCTAAAGGTACTGTTTTGCGGGTCTCCCCGACTCCGTAGCTGGCCCGCGATTAGCCAGAACTGTTTGGATTTGTTTGTTGACGACGACGTGAGAGCCCCAGATGGAGCTATCAACTTCAAGGAACTTTATTTCAAGGTTATTTTGATAACTGAAGATTTCTAAGTACTGTATTGTGGATCTTTATCGTTTTTGGTCTTGTCTTAAGTATATAAAAATATTGGATATTTTTCTAAACTAGTGTGGTGTCCTTATGTAGTGCTTACACTGTATTACTGTTGGTTATGTGCAAATGCTTTACACACTGCCTCTAAGATAAGCCTGACTGCTCATGCCAAGCTACCAAGGGGGTGAGCAGGGGTTATTTTAGGAGTGTAACTCCCTTATCCTGACTAGAAGGAAGGGTCCCTACTTGGACAAAGGTACCTACCTCTGCCAACTAGAGACCCCCATTTCTAACATGGGTACATTAATTAAAATACTCTACTGAGCCCTCTCATAAACTGCCGATGATCCTGTGGGGGAATTCAGCTAGAGTCTCCAATGTCACCAGAAATCTGGATGCTGCTGAGGGATAAACAATCACTGACTGTACTTTAGTCCAGACTTGGATAGATACAGAAAATATGGCAGAATCTGTTGGAAATATATCAGATGCAGTCTGTGTTCCAGACACCATACACAAACTCTTTCCTGTTTCACATTATGCATTTTTTCAGTAAAAGATGGCCTCCATCCTTGTTTGTGCAAGGATCTGATGACATTTCACCAGGATAGCTCGATGGGCAAACTCGAGGTGCTCAGGAGCCAGGTCACCAAAATGTGAGGTGCTGGTTCATGATTGAGAATGTAACTCCATTGTCTGGGCATGAGATCTGAAGTGCACCAGTATGAAGAAAGTCTATAAAGCAATAATGTCTCAGCTGAGCTTGGGTGATAAAACTGACCCAGCACAGTTCTGTCTTGATTTTGATGTTGGTATTTTGGAGTGAGGGGAAATGAGGTAAAAAGCACAGGCAAATGCCCTGAACACTTTATCAAAAAGACATCCCCACCTTCACTCTGGTTGCCAGTGCCTTTTCGTATAGAACTGGCATTTCCTATCGATCTTGGCACAGAAGAGGTCTGACTGGGGTTCACCTGCCTGCAAAATATGTTTAACTGACACTGACATAGCTCACATTGGTTGCACTCTCCCGTTGACCTAGTCATCTTCTCAGCTCAGTCACTGCTGATGCCTGGTTCTGCTTTCAAGGGAATGTTATGCTGAATGTCACAGGTCCACAGCAACTGTACTTCTTCGGACAGGAGAGGCTATCATGTTCCTCCTTGTTTATTGACTTAAACATGGCAATGGTGTTGCTGTTCAGGTAAGCACCATCAAATCCTATATTTATGGGAAGAGCATTTGCTAGCTTCTCTGAATCTCCCTTAGTTTCACAGCATTTATATGTGAAAAGGGGGTCTATTTAGTAAGATTTAACACTGTGTTTGCGTCACAAAAGTCATGCAAAATGACGCTAAATCCTTTTTCCCTATTTACTTTCCAGCGTAAAACCTGTTTTACGCTGGAAAATAACTTGAAAGTAACGAGAGCAGCGCATAGCACTGCTGTGCATTACTTAGCGCCAAAGGGGCGTACCATGGGAGGTGCATGGGCGTTCCCATGCAACCACCCATGGTTTCTGACACTAAACCCAATTTAATTAAAAAAGTAGACAGGGTTTAGCATCAGAAAATAGTGCCCATTTCGAATAGGTGCTATGAAGGGGATGCTTTCATTTCTCCTTTCTTTTCCGACTTTGTATGTGGGCTGCACTGTACAGATCACATAAAAAGTGGGAAAGGTTTCAAGTTAGTCTAAGCATAGTATTTTGTACTGAAAGGTTTCCCTTCCAGTAAAAAACCTATGCTAGACTCACAGAGACACCCTTGCACTATGGTGCAAAGGTGTGTCTGTGGCATACTGTGGCATATTTCTGCACCGGTGCTAGGGAGAGGGGAGGAGAGTGCCATATTTCTGTAAATATGGCGCTCTCCTGCTCTCTCCTTCTCACGCAGCGCAGCATTTGCGGCCGCTGCACTGCACTCCATGATAATCTAGTAAATCTGCCACTTAGGGCCATATGTACAATGAAGTGGCAGAGAGAGGCGTTAGCCTTCCTGGCTTAACCCCTCTCTCCGCCACTTCAGAAACGCAAGGCTGCACCATATTTACAAGAATGTGGTGCAGCCTTGCGTTTCCCCCTGCGATGGAGCTAAGTTTAGCAACTTAGCGCCAATGCAGGCACTCTTGCACCATAGTGCAAGGGTGTCTGCGTTCAGTTGAGGATTGTTTATGTGTAGGAAGGTGTCCCTTACTGCACATAAACAATCCTAAAATGCCATTCTGTCACTTTCATGTGTGCTGCTTCATGTAGCACACATGAAAGTGACAAAATGGATTTTTTTTAAAGGTTTGTTTATGTACAGGAAGGCACCTTCCTGTACATAAACAAACCATGGCATTTTGCGTTTTCCATGTGTGCTGCACAAGGCAGCACACATGGAAAAAGCAAAAACAAGGAGAAATAATGCATTTCTCCTCGTTTCGCCAACTTAAGACCAGGTTTTCCCTGGTCTTAATTTTGGTGCTGCCTCCTATGTACGCCACTCTTGTAGATAGGGGGCAGCGTCAAAATTAATGGGTGTTGCGGTGGAACGCCCACCGCAACACCCACTGCCCACCCCTTTCACACTAACCATAGATTGAAAGGGGGCCTTATGTACAAGGCAGCGTTGAGCCACGTTAAGTGGCTTAACGCTGCCTTGTACATAAGATGCAGTCCCTATCGCCACCGCAACGTCGGTTAAAGTGACGTTGTGGTGGCTATAGGGGCTTGTACATATGCCCCTTAGTCTCTTATATAGTTCTAGACCACTTTTTTTATCACCCCTTAAATGTTGGTCCCTCAACCTTCCACCAAGGCATCAGTCATGGCGAAGTCTGGGCCTCACTGTGAAACTGCAAGCCCAATGATATGTTCTGTCCTATGGCCTTTTCAAACTTGTTAAACAGTTAAAGTAGGAATGGTATTGTAAAAGTGCAGGACCCACGATCACCAGAAAAAGACATTTACACCATAAATCGTGGTAGAGCATTTCTTGTTCTACTGGTTTGCTGTGGTATGCAAATTACAAGAGAGCTACTAGACAGGTCGGATCCTCTGCAGCAACATCAGTAAAGCTTTGGAATACCTTGACTTTGGGTCTATGGAATAAATTGCGTGTGCAGTTAAAATCAACCTATTAAGTTAAACTCTAAAATTGACTCTGTTCACCTAGATTTGTAACGAGGTAATATTTTTGGAACAGCACGTTTGTATTAAGTATTGTTCTTAGCACGATATAGATAACAAGAATTGGCAACGCAAATAGGTATCACCTTTGGGACCTATTGGCTTTGTCAAAGATTTTAGTAATATGCTACTGAATATACATTACAAATTTTTTATAGGCTAAGATTTTGAATTTGTTAACATTTGTAAACCGTCTTTGCTTTATTGGAATTTTGTATTGTAATTGTTATTGACTTTACTAAATATTGACAAAGCCTGGAGGTTTCTACTCTATAAGGCTGATACATTGTGGGGGCGTGGCTAGCCAGCCATCATGGCGGACGCGAGTCACTAACGCTCGGATCGAAATCCCCCTTGAATCCGGCAAATTTCTCCTGACAACGAGCCATCCACGTTGGCAACCAGTGAGACCAGACGGCCGAGGAACAACTGAAACTAAAGAGCTCTGTATCGGGCAGATCCGCCCTTCGTGCCCACGGCTGCAACGGCAAGAAAAGTCAGGGCCTACAAGCTGTGGGACCGCGTGAGGGTGATCGGCGGCAGGAGGCGGCCGCTAGTGCTCGGGCGGAAGCCCCGGCGGAGGCGAAGAGTAACTGAGGTGGATAGGGGGCGGCCCCCACGCGAGGCTCCCGGGATCTCTGGGAGTGGTGGGGCCGCGGTCGGCGCATTAACGCACACAAGGCGCCGCTCAGCGGCGGCATATGTGGGAGCTGGCCTCGGAGGCGAGGACCCGGCGAGCCGACGGACCCCTGGTGAATTAGGCCTGCGGTGTGGGCCTGCTGCAGTGAAAGACAGGCGATCAGTGTCTGTGGTGTGGGCCCGGGCCACTGCGGAGATACTGAGAAGCCCCGCGGCCTGCGGCCAACGTCGGTGACTCCCTGTCCGGAGGCGCCCCGATGTGAGGAGAGACTGAACAAAGGCCGCTGTTGGGGATACCGGCCACACACAGGAGAGACTGCAGGGCCGCGCGGGGTGTACGATGACGGGAGGCGGCCGCCCGTGCTCAGGTGATGGCCCCGCGGTGGCGGAGAGCGACTGGAGTGGTGAGGCGGCGACTTCCCCACTAGACCCCGGGGACCGAAAACAGTGAGGCCGCGATCGACGCACCAGCGTAATCAAGGCACCACTCTGCGGCGCTACCTGAGGATACGGACCCCGGTGGGGGGGGCCCGGCGGATCGGAATTCTTTCAGAGTTCTCTCTATGCTCCTTTGCTGCACTTCCTATCTGACCATCGTAGGCGCCTGGAGGCCAAAGTGCGATACGGGACTGAAGGGCAATATTCATCTGCACTCACGTTGGAGCTTGGAGTCCGGAGAGATATCTCGGGGCCCTGCCGTTGTGGAGCGTGGGCGGCCCATGTGCAGGGAACCGAGTCCTTGCGGTAAGAACCCGGACTGCTGCGGCAACACAGGGAGGCCTGAAGACTGAGCGGCTGACGTTGGTGCCGCCCTACCCTGGAGACTCCCGGTGAGTGGGGATGCCTGGCGGGGACCGCAGCGGAGGGGAGACGCAGGCGGCAATGCACAGCGGAGGACGCAAGTCGCGCATAGGGGAGACCGCAGTGCGGAGAGTGGTGCCAGGCAGGCGGCACTCGCAGCGGGAGGGCCCCCGGAGGAACTGCGCTATCACAAGGGTACTGCAGCGGACTGCGAATATATTGGCCGATCACCGAATGCATGGCCTACTGGAGGTAGACTCGTGAATGCACATTCTTCCCCCCCAAAATTGGGACCTGAGAAGCCTGCGGGCACAGTATTGATTGAGCGAACGACAGGCACCGGTGGTGAGACGCCAGGGGAGTCCCGCCCAAATACCGACTAAGGGAAGACGTGCAATCTGAGGCCTGCACAGGGGAGTCCTTCACAGCCTAGACGACGCTGCTCCTACGTAAACAACTGCACTGCCACAGCGACTACTGAACACTGAGGAACGGAGCGAAGTGGACACTAGCAGTGGGTAGGCGCTGCGGGGGTCCCTTCTGCCACCCAAACCGGCGACACGGCCCGCGGGGCCGAGAACCACACGGCTTGCTGCCATCGGGAACATCTATAATAACCAGGACGTCATGCAGGTGGGGAACGCCGCAGCTCAGCGCTCCTGCGAAACACACATCGACGCAACCCGGTGCCCTGCCACAGAGGGTCGCCATCAGTTACCATTCTGTTCGAAGCTCAGGCGCCCTGACCTGCAGGACAACTACTAGCGCGGAGACTGCGAGCCACAACACGCGTCCTAGGGAATGGACAATCGCAAGTGGCGCGACCGCCGATAGCGGCCCCGCTCGGCCACATACCCTAAGTGATTCGCACCTGCGAGGAAGCCCGACGCCTACCCAGAGTCTCCGTAGTGGCATACCTACAGGCGTAGCAACCCTACTAGTACCTAACTGTGAATGCCCAAGGTGCAGCAACTTGTGATGGGCCGGATGCGCGCCAAGATGCAACAGGGGCCCCTGCGTCGGGCGGCCTGGATCCCACACGCATAGGAGCTGATGGAGAGATGGAGCCAACGACCACAGCCCTGGCGGCCAAAATGGACTCAGTACTTGCAGCAGTGGAGAAAATTGGGACTGGGCTAGAACAGACGAGAACCTCCCTGGAAACTCGAATAGATAAGGTTACTACAGACTTCACGCTGTTGCACGCAGATCATCGTAAACTGGCCGAAAAAGTTACTGCACAAGGCCAAACACTCAAGGAACTCCAACCTGTAACCCAAAGCCACGCAGCTGCGCTGCAAGACATGATCGACCGAATACACGCCCTGGAGGACAGAGCAGAAGACGCGGAAGGACGCTCCCGCCACAACAACATTCGCGTGGTGGGCCTACCAGAGGGAGAAGAAGGAAGAAACCCAGAGCTATACACAGAGCGCTGGTTGCGCGCCCTACTGCCCCAGGGAACATTGTCAATGCAGTTCGCAGTAGAGAGAGCCCATCATGTACCGGCACAGAAACCCCAACCAGGAGCCAGGCCACGCCCGTTCATTTTTAAACTACTCAACTACAGGGACAGGGATGCGGTGCTGCGCGAATCACGTAAGTTGGACAGCCTCAAAGTGAGTGGTAGTCAAGTTATGCTCTTCCCCGATTACACCGCCCTCGTGCAGCGCCGCAGAAGCAACTATGCGGCGGTGAAACGCCAACTCAGGGCTCTGGAACTACCGTACTCACTGTTATTCCCTGCCCGACTGCGAGTGGTTGCGAAAGAAGGGACCCGCTTCTTTGATTCCCCTGAGGAGGCGTGGGACTGGTTAGAAGAGTCGGGCTGTGTACAGGCACGAGACCCTCAGACCCAGACGGCGACAACCCAACAGGCAGGAGAAACAGACGGCGCGGACGACGAGGGACGGTGCGAAAGGCAAAGTCAGGGACTGCAGCCCCGAACCCGGAGAAAATGAGAAAGGAGAGACAGGAGGCCTTGGAAGCGGTCACAAGCCTCGGGACCCCACACTTTAAAGAACGCTTGGACTCTCACGCCCGGGACATGTTGGTGATAAGTGGCTCTTCATCACCATCGACTGAAATATCCGACGACCTCTGCCTACCGGAGGTGACCCCACAAACTGCAGATGGTATCATAGGATAAAGCACTGGCAAGCTGAACTCTGTCACAGGCGGATCACGCAAGTAGAACATTGAATGCTAACTTATTTGTTCTTGCTTTGTACTAAGGGAGTGGGTGGGCCTGCTGAGCTGACAGTCACACATGCCCCATTAGGCGGCGCCAAGGAAACTGCTATATTCACACCAGACCGCGCCCCGCGCATCACCGTAGGGAATGGGCACACACGAGACGTCCCTTGGCCATGATCCATACCGGACTCACACACTCACTTATAGGATTATCTGGATGGCACATCACATATTCAGGAATGGGGGGGAGGGCCACAGCAGAACATTGCCTGAGAGCGCACCCCATCAGGCAACACACTGAACTAGTTTGTACTTCTCAGTTGTTACAGAGGTTTGGACGGACATCCCGCATTGTTCGCCCTAGCTGTTATGTTGTTCTTTGTTCATTCATCGTTTTTGTTGCAGCAAGCCGATGCATGCCCATAACCCCCACACACCACGGCTCACCTCAACCCTGACGCCCCCGACGTCTAAACACACCAGATATGGCACGAGCTAACATAATCACATGGAACATACGCAGCATGCACACACCCACGCGGCGCTACTCCGTATTTGCTTACCTCCAGAGACACATGGTCGGAATTGCCCTATTACAGGAAGCATGACACAGCCGGAACTGGACAGATTACGCAGGCGCTGGAGGGGGCAGGTGTATGGCACTGTATACTCGGCGCATGCGAGAGGCACACTAATCTGGGTGAGAGCGGGCACTCCGTTCGTCTGTGCAGAGGTGGTGATAGATCCTGAAGGGAGATACACCTTAGTGCATGGGACACTCAACGGCCAATTTATATTGCTGGGTTCAATATACGCTCCAAATGTTGACCAGCCATCGTTCCTAACACAGTTGTCATCCGTGCTAACCCCTTATGCTGGACTCCCCTGGATGCTGGGTGGGGATTTTAACTCGGTACTTGATGTTCACATGGACAGGTCTTTTCCCCCTCTTCGAAAGACCTCAGCTGTGTCAAACGCGCAGGCGCTTACAGACTGGCTCTCACATTGGGCATTGTTAGATATGTGGCGTGTCCTTCACCCTAATGAGCATATTTACTCCTACTACTCTGCAATGCATGATCTACATGTACGCCTGGATAGGGTAGTGGACTCCCAATCCCTACTCCCGCTGGTTGTGAAATCGGAATACCTAGGGCGGACACACTCCGATTATAACCCTATGCGACTACAGCTCAGTTGGGAAGCCGACCGCCCTCCCATACCCACATGGCGCCTCCAGCCGCCCGCACTGGAAGACCCTGAATTCCGCTCATCACTGGGGACGGCTATTCTTACATATTTCGAACTGAACGAAGGGACAGCGAGCAATACAATGGTGGAATGGGACGCCCACAAAATAGCGGTCAGAGGTCACTGTCTAGGGGCCACATGGAACATACGTAAACAACTAGCATTGTCACTCACTCGTTTAGAATCCCAGTTGCTTCAATACGAGCGCGAGGGAGAGGGAGGAGGCAGACATTCGAGCCGCCTGGAGAGTCTTTGGGCGCACCATGCGGAGCTTATGGAGCGGTTGCGGTGCCACAACTACACAGCCCACACGGCTCGCACACATGCCACAGCGGACAGGGCGGGCCGCCTACTTGCCTGGCTGCTGAAGCAGGAAAATAATCGCGCCCCAATCGGAGCCGTGCGCACACCGGAGGGGACCCTGGTGTATACGCAGCGTGAGATCCACAAGGTGATGACAGATCATTACACACAACTATATCAATCTAGGGGACGCTGCTCAGGTCCTGACCTAGAGAGATTTCTGGAATCTGTCCAGCTGCCCAAAGCTTCGGACGTACACCAGGAAGCACTCAACAGTCCCCTTACCGTAGAGGAAATCGGGGACGTGATTGAGTCCATGGCATCTGGGAAGACGCCGGGGCCGGACGGCCTACCCGCCAAATATTACAAGGCTTACCGGGAGTCCCTGGTGCAACACCTACACACCCTCTACACTACAGCACTCGAGAAACACACACTGCCCCCCTCGATGCGCGAGGCCTACCTGGTGTCCCTGCTAAAACCAGACAAGGACCCCACAGCCCTGGGATCTTATAGACCCCTGGCACTCCTTAACGCGGACTATAAGATATTTGCTAAAGTGCTAGCAGAGCGATTGACACCGGTAGTCCCTGAATTGGTTCACGGCGACCAAAACGGATTTGTGCCCAAGCGAAGCACATCACTGAACTTGCGAAGGTTCTTTAAGGTAGCATCGGACAGTGTGAGGACGTGGCCCAGAGCGGGATGCCTTGTGTTAGATCTGGAAAAGGCCTTTGACTGCTTGGAGTGGAGCTACCTGGCGGCAGTGCTGTTGCGATATGAGCTAGGCCCGGGGTTTCTCCAGATGGTTGACCTATTATACAAAAATCCCACTGTTCGGGTACGTTTGGGGCCATACATATCTGACGCTATACCAGTATGCAGGGGTACCAGGCAGGGGTGCCCGCTGTCGCCCCTCCTGTTCACGTTGGCGATAGAACCCCTCGCGGCGGCACTGCGTGCAACGCTGGGAGATGGAATACCCCCAGGTGATGCGGTACACCAAGTGTCATTGTACGCAGATGATCTCCTGGTCTGCGTGAGAGACATAGAAAATATACCAGCCCAGCTGGCACATACACTGCGTGACTTTGCCGCTATCTCGGGACTCAGAGTAAACGCTAGCAAGTCCTGTATATATGGGTTCGGGGAGGGAAGCCAAGACCCGGGTTATACCCTAAATGGTACAAGGGTGCAATGGAGAGAGGATACCTTCCGTTATCTGGGACTCCAGATATACCGTCAACCGGCAGATCTATTTGATGGCAACCTGGGGAGGGCCTTAACAGCGATCAAGTCGCAGGTACGCTTCTGGAACATGCTTCCGCTAACGGTCACTGGCAGGGTAGCACTGTCTAAGATGGTGATCCTCCCCCGTCTCCTGTACTACTTTGCTAATTTACCTATATATGTTCCGGCGTCCTTCTTTGCTACCCTCACTAAAATGCTTAGGGACTTCCTGTGGGGGAACGCTAGACATAGAATGGCGTTGGCAAAATTATACCTGCCTACCGACTAGGGGGGTCTTGCAGCGCCTTGTTTTGAGCACTACTATTTAGCTGCACAACTGCAGTGGATAGCCCGCTGGCTTGCAGATAGGGGTCGTGAAGACACTGCAACCACGCTGCCTCCTCGCTCCCTGGAACAGATAACCAGACTCTTTCACCCAGCCACTAAAGTCGCAACACCGGCGCCGCTCCTACTGGCGGTGGCATACAAATGCTATCGCCGTAGTCTTTATCTCACCAGAGCGCTAGTCCCCTATGCACCGGCGATACCATTGGAGGGATCCCCTAGTGGACCTGGGATACTCGCGTCTCTTGCACTCACGGAATGGCGAGAAGCTGACATACAGATCCTGGGAGATCTGTACAGGGACGGGGCACTTATACCATATAAATCCCTCATAGAGGACATGGGACTGCCACCTGGGCAATTCCTGAGGCACCGCTCGCTGGTTGCGACACTAACTGCTAGATGGGGGGACATGACCACGGAGCCGCGCCAACACCTCACTATACAGTACCTACACGTTATGGGGCGTGGCAGACACTTGGTTCGCTGGTTTGCGGCATCACTCCAAACACATGCAGCGATAGGTCTAGATCCGCTTCGCCGCAATTGGGAAACAGATCTCGGGCGACAGCTTGAAGATAGGGAGTGGGAAAGGATATTAAAGAGCCCAGTACGTATCCCCAGAAACATGAGGTTCAGACAGATACAACTGTTTATAGTTCACAGAGCATATCTTACGCCCGAGTCGATCAACAGGTACTTCCTCTGTACGGATGCAGTGTGCCCTCGTTGCGCCGAACCAGGAGCTGGACTGATAACATGCTGTGGAGCTGTCGTGGACTGCATACATACTGGCATGCAGTGAGTGGGCTATTACGCACATGCACAGGCCGTGACATACCCTTTGAATGGACAGTTTACCTATTACACCATTTCCGCAGAACCCCGGCCACAAAAGTCACATCTCGGTTCCTTGACCTGGGATTGGTGGTCGCCAAGCGGCTTTTAACTAAGCGGTGGAAGGCACAACATCCGCCACATGTACGTGCATGGAGGTATTCACTTTTAGCATGGGCCAAAGCAGAAGGTATCGCCATCCTGCGGGAAGAAACATTGGGGTTACGGAAGGAGCCCATGGCGACCCAGTGGGAGGGACTACTCCGGGCCTTACAGCAAACGGAGGAGGGCGGCCCTGAGGGACACCTCGAGGATGAGGGACGCGAGTCCATAGTGAGGGATGGATGCCCCGCCAGTAGACAACCGTAATGCCATGTACACATACATATACCACTTGATACCCAGGGTGGACACAGCCGCAGCCACTGTGAGGGGGTAACTATCAAGCTTTGGCCACGGAGAGGGGCGTTGGGGGAGAGAGGGGGGGGCAAGGTGAGGGATCAACATGCAAACGCCGGTCAATGCTGCTGTTGTTGGTTTGATTTTGTTTGTTCTTAACCATAACATCTGTTCAACAGCCCACGTTGAATGATCTGGAAGGACTCTGTACAACGCACTAATGGAACCATGCAACTATTGTACTGTAATCTCTACCCTTGGTGAAATAGATTGTCTGTCAAGGTTAAACTAGTATCTGAATTAAGGACGCCATAGATATGCATGTTATGTTCAATCTCCACTTAACAGCAATGTCTCTCAAATATCGGGTAGATGATTCAATGTATAGATGGATCTCGCCGCAGTGAGTTGCCTTTCATGAAAATGTAAAATCAAAATGAATAAAAACAGATTTAAACAAAAAAAAGATGTCTTTTGCATACCACACAGCTGTGCTGTCTGGTAGGCTGTGACCTAAAAAGCACAGAACATATACATCCACGTAAAGAAACATTATCAATTTTACTTGGTTAAGCATGTAATGAACGGCAAAATTACTGGAGTCCAAGTATATTTTAAGCTATTTTATGAAGTTCTTCGCATTTCCTTTTTACTGCTGAAGCAACGTTTTTTTTGTAACTGCTTTAAACACAGTTTTCTCCTATTGAGGTTTTGAGCAGAACATTTACCCCTGCCAATTGCGCTTAATTAACAGTAAATTTCCAGTTGCACAAAATGAGAACTTAAAGTGAGTTTATGTATGACTCAACAACCTATACTTGATCAATAAAGCCTAATTGTAAATTTGTGAGAAAAAAAAAAAAATAAGGCTGATACATTGTGTTTTCCAATGCTTGTATGGTCCATGTGATCTGATTCACATTTAGGCGTGCGGATGAGTTCTGATTGTGGGAGGATGTTCATAAGGGGGCATGACTGAGAGCTCTAGAACAGAGGCCGAAGGCAGTGTAAGTCAGTGGGCCATAACAGTGTTCAGAATACGTGCTCATTCAGGGCCTTATTTATGAGGCCTTGCGACACTTTTGTGCCACCGTTGCGTCACTTTTTGTGACTCACCGGCGGCGTAAAAAATGCGCCACATTGCGCCCTATTAACAAAGTTACACATCTAAGCAGATACGTCATGTTGATAAGCCCTGCGCTACATTATACCTGCATCAGGTATAATGTATGCAGGGTGGGCGTTCACCCGTAGAAAGCCTGGTAGAAGTGGCACCGTGAAATCTATCAGATTTCACTGCGCCACTTCTAGGATGCCACTGCGTCAAAACCTTCCGCCTGCCTCAAAGCAGGCATAAGACTGACTCAGGCCCTTTCACATGGGGCTTGTCCCATGTGAAAGGGCACATTGCTGGAGTTGCATCTGTTTTCAGACACACCCCAGCAATGCGTCACTTTTGCGCCTACAGATACGTCAGTAACACTGACGTAGCTGTAACTCCTTGCGACATGGAGCACCGTACATTAAATACGGCACATCCATCGTGTCGCAAGGAGAGCACAGTGAAAACTGTTGCATCACTGTTTTGTCGCAGTGATGCGACAGTTTTCATAAATGAGGCCCTCAATCCTTGGCCTCTCTGCAGTGTGCCCTGAGTGAAGTTCACATGTGTACTATTTGTAATTACCAATTCTTATTATTTATAACAAAATCACTGATGTTACTCATATATCAAATGTCTAAGGAGGCAAGCAAAAAAGGGGAGAGCCAGGGGGACGAAAAGTAAACAGGTGCGAGAGCAACAGGGGCAGGGGAGAAGCACATAGGCAAGAGAGAGAGTGCAACATGGAGAACTGAGGGGGAGGAGAAGCACACTGAGGAGACAGATGGAAAACATATGCACTCTCCTAGAGTGCTTACATAAACAGAAAAAAGTAGTGCTTAAAAGTGGAAAGATACAAGCAAGTGTACAAGCATATGAGCAATGGAAAGATGCAAGTAATGTGTTCAGGATCCAGGAGAGGGACAAACAGAAGAATAGGAAGGAAAGCCCACACAAGCTAACAAGTAAGAAGCAAGCAAATGAAAGGGACATTGAAGCTAACTGATTGTAAGCAACGGGCGGACTCTTTAAGTCCTCTGTAAGTCAACAGTACATCTCAAACACCAAATGCGCTGTCTAGAAGGCATATCCCAAAAAAGGAATGGAGTGGCATTTGATTACAGCAAATGAGTCTTGTAACTTTGCCATTTGTAGTGAATACGCCGGAGCCCAGGTAAGTTCAGTAGTTCATTTGTAGTGGTTACCCGGTTGACAGGTCCATCCAGTACAAAGCCCACCAGTATCTACCCTACTAAACAATTCCCCACTTGAACCACAACATTCTCAGGCATATTCCACCGTCACTCCAGGAATGAAAACAATACTGTTGTCATGGCAGTGAAGTTTGCCTTGCATGCATGCGTTTACCACTGCGCACGGGACTCCAGGGCGAGACAAGCGCAAAAGATAGGGGAAAGTCAGCCCGATCCTACTGAAATATAGAATAAAATGCAGTCCGAGGACGTAAGTGAAGATCAGGAGCTGACGCAGGCAGGAATCACTGAGGCTAAACCGTAGTAATATGGCAAAGACGTCATCAGAAGAAAAACTACTCTCAGTACACACAAACAACGGAAGTCATAGGTTGAAATCCGAAGCTGACTGAGATCTTGAAGATGAGGATCAACATCACCCAGACAGGAACCAGGGCGACACATGCTTGCAGGAACACAGGGTAGCAGGCAGTGCAAGAGAAACAGGAGAAACCTTGAGAAAATCCACATGCAGTAGGTTCTACCGTGTAGCCAGATCGTCGCCAATATTTTTGTAGTGAAGATGCCGGAGCCAAGGTATGTTCAGTAGTTTATTTGTAGTGGCTACACAGTTGACAGGTCCATCCAGTACAAAACCCATCAGTAACTGCCCTAGTAAACAGTCCTCCACTTGAACCACAACATTCTCAGAACTTCGCCACTTCCATGACAACATAAGAACTTTTGGCAGAGAATGCTAAGGTTGTAGAGAACAAAACATTCCCTGCCAGTACTACACCATTCTTATGAGGAATGTTTTGGGGTGTTCATAGGTGTCACAATCGTGTGTGTTCATACCCATACACAGTCAAGGTGCTGTTCATGGGGCTGTGGTGGTGGGAGTGTTACCAGGATATAATTGCTTTTGGAATTCAATGTATTTGGTGTATTTACATATTCCTAGTACTGGAAGTAGTTCATTTGCTCCATTACTTCCTCCATTACGTGCATCCATTGGTACCATAGTTGGTCCATTAGTCCAATTATGTGTATACATTTTAGGTTTTTCCAGCCATTTACATTGTCTGGCTCTATTGCTGCTTGGTGCAGATTCTTAACAAAGTGTAAACTTGTTGTCAGCACATTTTGCACTGTGCAATCGCCTGTCACTGTGCTATAAGAAGTCATTGTTTCACTATAGAATAATGATTAACCCACAAATAAACTTGAAACAAGTCACAATATTGATAATGTGTTCTCTTGAGCTGGACCGGTCAATAGCGTAAGTCACCAGTGACATTTAGAAATGCACAAGGCATGTCCCCACTGGATAAGAAGAAATTAAAACACAGGTTAATCAAAAACACCTTCCTCATGAAATAAAGGTGAGGCACTAGCAGAAAAGTATGCTTCTGTATCATTACCTTACATGATGTATTCCAAAATAATTAACCGTGATTCAGTTTGGTAGCATTTTCTAATACAATTTTGATGATTATTTTCCACTGATTGCTCATTGAACATGAATAGTAACTACAAAATATGCTCCGTAGCTGTCATTTCAACAGAAACATTTATGTCAATGTATAAAGTGACCCATGCGATCGATTTTCCAGACAGAGCATAAAATAATAACTGCCAATGAGTTGCCTTCTATTGCAACAAGCGAGATTAGGTTTGGTGATGCCTATTACCCCCCCCCCAAAAAAGTATTTCGGCATTGTTTTGATTTTTTACTAAATTGGATACCATCACTATAAGTTAAACAAATGTTAAGGGCCGATAACGATCTGTCCAACTGTTTGGCAGAGGTGCAAACTAGAAAGGCTGAACGTCTATCCCAGGTGAATGTAATGACACACAAAACTCAAAGATTAAAGGCCTAGCTGATTCATTCACAAGACTACTGTCAGGAAAAAAACAGGCATGATCACATCAGGGCTGTGATGAAAGTCCTCCACTGGCTCCTGGTGGAAGCTTAAATTAAATTCAAACTGGCTTGTACCATCTTCAAGGGGCTTCATCTACAGTTTCTTGCCTACTTTCCCTCATATTTTAAACTTTCAGCAGAAAAGAAAAGAATCTTAGGTAGGAAGGCAATTTGAGATTTGAAACAAGGAAATTCAATTCCTACCTGTCTCTGTCACAATCTTTTAAAAGTACCCTCACCTTTGTTGTGGAATTATCTTCCTGGACACCTCAAACATCAAGACAATCTTCAATTTAGGAGAAAAAACATATTCCTGTAGATGTTAGCTAAGTAACTAAGTCTATGTTTTTGACCTTTTCATCTCCCTGCCTAGCTCCACTCTCGTTTATTCCCCTCTTCTCTATATGAAACACTCCTTGAAACCCTGTTGCAAGTTCAAGTGTTGATTGGACAATTGTTGTTTCTCCTCTCCTATTAACTCTCCCTTATCTTCCCATTTTTGTGTAAACTGATCCTTAGAATGCCAGGAGACTTTAATCTCTATGGTTGTTTATAAAGTGCACTGGCAACCATGCTATGGGTAGTGTACTGGTATGCAGAAATGTAAAATAAGAACAAATCAGCCAAAACCCTTACAAATGCAAAATTTAACAGCAAGCTGGACTATATGTTTGCTACTCGGTTTCCCTCTCTGCTGTATCCAACGCCATGGAACAATCTTGCAATACACTACCCTCTTACAGTCTGCTCTCCTTAATCTGCCCTATTGCCACCTTCTGGCAATTGTTTATTGGCTCAGCGTGTAAAGCAGAGCAGTTTTCACATTATTCTCCCTTGTGTTCAAATCTGACTGCGCCCTCGTCCATTACCAGTATAAAACCATCTTTCCACATGCTGATTTGGCGCTCCACTTGCAAACCAAGCTCTACCCCAGCACCAGACCCAGCCTTGCTCTGCTCCCCTTTCATTGCTTTCCCTCTTTACAGCCTCTGTTTCCCTCTTTTTACCCTCCGCTCTGCACCCTGTTTTTTATCTCCTTCTTCACTCTTCCCCTGTGTGATCAAAGTCTGCCCCCCTCACCCTCCACCATTTACTCCATTTATTGGCTCTGCTCCCCTTTCTTTGCTCTGCTTTCCCTCTTTTAACAGCATCTGTTTCCCTCTGTTTGTTCCACCCCCACCTTCTTTGCTCTCTCTGCTCCCTTGCTTATTCCACTCACAGGTCCCTGCTAAATAATCGAGTTCTGCTTATAGGCCCAACAGCTGTGTACTTTTTAGAATATAGTCAAAGTGCTTTTTCTAGAGCTATATATTAGCATTTTTGGTGACAAACTGTACTTGTGCTAATTCTACGTTTGATTATGTGCAATTCTGCCTGCCATTAACCAAAATGTATTGGTGCTAGACCATGTTTTTCCCCACTCCCCCCTCCATTTCTCTTTTCTTACCTAGACACAGCTTGTGTACTAGAAAGCTGAATACACTCCTGCAGGTGCACTCATTTGGAGGTTGCTGGGCAACCACTTGGCTGGGCCAACAGCCTATACAATCCCTCCCCCAGGGCGTCTCAGCCTGGACGTCGAGGCTAAGGGAAGAAAGGACATGGGCAATTACCTATTTTGGCCTGGTTCGGCAGAGAGCCAGAAATGCTGACCTTTCACAATCGACAAACTCCAAGAACAAGCCACCAATACAGCCATGCACACAAGCTCACAACAAACACACATCTCTCTCTACCACGAAATAAGGTCAATCCACACACCACTCACCCACCAAATACTTGTCTCTCGTATAACACACTCCTACATACCATTCTGCCCCAACATCCACACACTCCTATACAAATCACAGGTCCATACTGCAACACAACCAAAACATATTTATCTTATATATCACTAGCCCACAAAACACACACTCTCAGTCTCAGAAACACCCACCCTTTAGAAGCAAAATCTTTCCATTGCCCTCTACCTACTCCTAACATTGCCCTTGCCACTCCTCTGAAAGCTTTCTACCACCCTCTATAGTACTGCTTCACCTCACACCCTTCTCTTCGTGCCACACAGGACAATTCACAACACTCTTTTAACACTCCCCTCCACCAATAAGGCAAAATCTCCCCCCACTCAGCCTATAACTGCTGCTCCAAACCCGTTTACCCACTTTCATGCTACACAGATACTCTTCTCTCACACCCAATCCTACCTGCTTCTCCTTCAACATACACAACTCACCAGTCCTTCATATTCAAATCCTACACCTTAAATCACTACCGAAATATCAGTATCACCTAATACTACCCCGACAAAACAAGACCAAACACACAAACAAAATGTATCTGAACAAAAGCCTGAATATTCAAAAACACCCAACCATCCCAAAATAGCTACACACATACACTATGCTCTGAAAAACATCATAAATAACACACAGTCAAACCCATCTCTACCTTACACTATCCGAGCAACAAATATACCAACCACTGAATCCACAAACACACAACAACACTCACTCTCAGGTCTAGCCATTGTTGAAATCAGAGTCATAAAACATGACCCTAATACTCCACCATACACTTTCAACATATACAAAAGAAAGGAATTCCACAACACTCTTCAAACCCTCACATCCCCTTATCTATCCCACAACAGCCCTACCTTTCAGACACAAATCCACAGTCTTAAATTTCAACCAGTCTCACCACCACTCACAAACTCAGTTCCGAATGTCTTTTAAGCCGTTTGGGGGACGATAACCATAGACAAAAACAACACTTTCTCTGTTCAGCAACAGGTCACCACCAATATCACACCACCTACAACTTCAAAGGAGAATACTCACTCTCCTGCAGCAGAAACTCACACCACCCCCAAAAAACATTTTTAGACTGTCTATTGATAGATGCTTGCTCCATTTAAAAAGATCAAGTACCACATATTCAACCTATTAACAGGCACAGACCCTAACTTACTTTTCAGAACTAAATCATGGCTAGGAGAAGATATGGCAGCAGTATTGCATGAAGCAGTTCCACCAGGCTATCAAACTGTGACACAAAAACACATAGGCAAAAGAAGAGGCAGGTTCGCTGTCATATTGAAGGAGACAACAAATCTCACCAAAGCTGAGGATGTTTCTTTACAAGGTTGGGAGTCCCTTCTTTTCAGATGTAACCCTACCCCAAACTTTTCATGTAACCTTTTTATAATATATTCAAACCTATGCATCCTTGGTAACCTGAACATATGATTTGACAAACCTAATATGCCACATCCCAGAACCATCCCCACTGGCTTAGACACACACAACTACAACAGCTCATTTCCAATCCCACACACATCACAGGACACACCTTAGATATCATTTTTGGCAACCCGGACCTACTCGCGTTTTGAAGGATTACTCCAGTCACGTGGTCAGACCACTACCTGGTTGCCTTCCAACACAAGACACTACAACTCACCACAGCTAAGCTTATTTTACCTGCAACTACAAGTCGACCTTGAAACAAGCTGAAATTGGAGGAACTTGAAACACTCCCTTAGATGAATGCAGAATTAAAACAATCAAAACAAATTGCTAAGCTTTAATACTACTGGCTGAAAACAAACAGCCCTCAAGACAGAATACACCTACACAGGTCAAAACGAAAAAACTTTCCTATTCCATCTGACTCTACAATGCAAAATATACCAATAAAGGATTTTACAAAATACTCACAGAATTCTGTAAGCCAAAATGTGCAGAAGGTACAAGTCCCATTTCTCAAGATTTTTTGGACAAACTGTCGAATCATTGCACAACTAAAGCAAACATGTTGAAGTCCTACTTAACTGGCAAAAAAACAACAGCTTTACAACACAAAGATTCTACCGTTATATTACTTCTCGGACCTTAATGGTTCTGATTATAACGATGGTGTGGAAAATTCAAAGCTCCTTCTCGTTGATGTCAGAAGGGCAGTCTTCTTGAAATTGTAAAATACCCCTCACACACTGAAACCTGATTCAGTGTCATGCTTCATCATTGGGGTCTTCCCGTCCCTCTACGAGGCGGGGCGTGCTACGACCTACGTAGACGCGGGAGCACTTATTTTCGTGATGGAAGTTATGTGTAGTGCATGGGGAAGTAGGGTCGGGAAAAAATTGTGAAAAAATTTGTGAAAAAATTAAAAATTCCCTGGCTAGTGGAAAAAAATTAAACTTTATTGCCTTCCCTAGCTGGAAATAGTAAAAATAGGGAGGTGTAGATGGTGTACTATAATGAGTCACTTTCTACAAGGTCGACATGTTTCAGAAGCCATCCCCCTGGCTTACTTCCTCAGGACCAAGAACGATCCCTACCTCACTGTTGTCAGTGAAATGATATTTTAGTAGTACATGTGCCTGCTGGTCTTTAGTACTAATCCAATATGCCTTAAATGTGGCATTCAAAAGAATACCATTAATATTCTTGTCAAGTCTCTGCAAGGAAAAGACACATGGGATAAACAACATTTTTCATTATTTATCACGCATTGTATTCACATCACCATCATGTGGAAAGTATCGTGGTAAATACCACTGTGATATATTTCTCTTTTTCATCAGACACATTATATTCATGCCTCCAGTGGGTGCTGTGCAACCCAATAGTGAAATTCACTCGCTCACAAAATTAAAAACACTTCTCACAGTCGTTTTTGTTGTTTCTTTAGTATGACCTAAATTACACATTTCCTTCCGTCTCATACACACATTGGGCTCCAGAATGCTTGTTCTGTCCCCCATTGCGTTGTTATCTATGTCGTAAAATATGCATACACACGAGCGTTTCACTCAAATACATTTATACTTTCATACGTCCAAAATATTATCGTGATAAAACCGGTATACATACATCCGTTTAATGACGTTGCTGCCCCATGAGCTGGCACGGAAGGTGAGAGGCGCCTGTATTTATACACTGTGGGGTAAAGAATACGGGTCTTATAACTATCCAGTTGTCTTCCATGATGGAACAAAGTGGGATCAAAGAAGTTTCACTACTTGCAACACCAGAAATGTAGTCTTTTTGATCACTTGCCCGTGTCTCATGGAGTACGTGGGTATGACCACACGCCCCGTCAAGATAAGGATTGGAGAACATAAGAGCAACATCAAATGCAAAAAGAATACTACGAAGATGGCTGCTCACTTCCTGGAAAAAGGACATAAGTGGGAAGAAATTTCCTGGACAGTCATTGAACCAATCCAGAATGAAAGGTACCTCTTCGAAAAGGAGCAACGTTGGGTGTTCCGTTTAAGAACGCATGAGACAGGTTTAAATGATGATATTCCTTGGAACCAGCTCTAACCTGTCTGTACAAAACACCAGGCACACAGAAACACAGACTACATGAGGAGATGATACTTAGAAATATTAGTTGACAGCTAAACAATCAGAAAATTATTTTTCCAGATGTCAGCAACTTTTTTTCGGGTGTCAGCGAAAGATTTTCAAAGAATGTATGGTTGTAAAAACTACCATTTTTTACGCTCCTTTTCTAGAAATCTTTATTTGTGTAAATAACACGGACTGTCATATTTTTTAGGTCATACTAAAGAAACAACAAAAACGACTGTGAGAAGTGTTTTTAATTTTGTGAGCGAGTGAATTTCACTATTGGGTTGCACAGCACCCACTGGAGGCATGAATATAATGTGTCTGATGAAAAAGAGAAATATATCACAGTGGTATTTACCACAATACTTTCCACATGATGGTGATGTGAATACAATGCGTGATAAATAATGAAAAATGTTGTTTATCCCATGTGTCTTTTACTTGCAGAGACTTGACAAGAATACTAATGGTATTCTTTTGAATGCCACATTTAAGGCATATTGGATTAGTACTAAAGACCTGCAGGCACATGTACTACTAAAATATCATTTCACTGACAACAGTGAGGTAGGGATCGTTCTTGGTCCTGAGGAAGTAAGCCAGGGGGATGGCTTCTGAAACATGTCGACCTTGTAGAAAGTGACTCATTATAGTACACCATCTACACCTCCCCATTTTTACTATTTCCAGCTAGGGAAAGCAATAAAGTTTAATTTTTTTCCACTAGCCAGGGAATTTTTAATCTTTTCACAAACTTTTTCACTATTTTTTCATGACCCTACTTCCCCATGCACTACACATAACTTCCATCACACAAATAAGTGCTCCCGCGTCTACGTAGGTCATAGCACGCCCCGCCCCGTAGAGGGACGGGAAGACCCCAATGATGAAGCATGACACTGAATCAGGTTTCAGTGTGTGAGGGGTATTTTACAATTTCAATAAGACTGCCCTTCTGACATCAACGAGAAGGAGCTTGGAATTTTCCACACCATCGTTATAATCAGAACCATTAAGGTCCTAGAAGTAATATAACGGTGGAATCTTTGTGTTGTAAAACAGTATTGAGAGGAGGACGATTCTACCATTTTCCTCTTCACTCCCGATTTGATTTCTAAAAAAAAACAACAGCCCCAATCCATTTACAACAAACCCATCCAGGGGAAGGCTAACACAGCCTCTATGCTCCTTCAAAGAACTATCACTAACTGAATTTCTGGATCTTGTCAAAGTGAGCCAGCCTGCCAGTTGCCCCTCTGACCTTTGTCCATCTCACATCTTCAAAAACATACTTTTAAGAACTTCAGCGTTCATCCCAGTCAGAACACTCACCAACAACTCCTTAACGACAGAAGGTTTCCCAGAAAACATTTAAAAAGGCATACGTACGGCCCATATTAAAAAAAAAAATAAGCTGGATATTCAAAACCCTGACAGCTAGACACCTATAGCAAACTGATTGATCATTCATGGACAAACTTATATAAAAAGCAGCCTTCGCCCAGACGTCACAATTTATTGAAGACAATTCCCTATTCTCCAACTTCCAAACTGGATTCCAACCAGGAAGTGGCATTGAATCAGCCCTAATCACAATCTGGGATGACCTTAAAAACATTGTAGACCTGAATAGGGTTTCTGCCCTTCTTCTCTTGGACCTTTAAGCGGTCTTTGACACAGTTGATTATGACACATTAATCCAAAGACTTGAGGAACCAGAATAGAGGGCACAGCTTTTGCTTGGATCATATCGTACCTACACAATAAACAAAATACCATCCATACTCCTCCATTCTCTTCAAAACCATACAGCATTAAAGCAGGAGTCCCTCCCTCAAGGCTGAATCATCTCACCCATGCTTTTCAACTTCTACATGAAATCATACCCGAAACTGATCAATGTTTTTCAATTTACCTGCTATAACTATGCAGATGATACACAGATAATTCTGAAATTTGAAAGTCGCAAGGACAATGGAAAATCCAGAATCTGCAGTTGACTCTGGGTACTTGACCAATGGATGACATGAAGCCACCACACATTCTCAAACTCTCTGCTCCTGGCCTGACACTCTAGGTCCATGACCAAAATACCTATATGGGTAAGAAACCTCAGAATTTCCACGGACGCCAAGTTGTCAATAAACGCTCAAGTAGATAAATTAGCCAAATCAAGTTTTCTTGCAATGAAAACACTGCTACACATCTTCCTGCACCTAGGATTCCCCCACAAGGTCCAAGCGACAGTCTCTCTTGTCCTATCAAAACTGGATTATGCAAATGGTCTATATCACAGCTCACCTTTATCAACTATGAGAAGATTATAGTGATTTCAGTAATCTCCAGCTAGGCTACTCCTACATGTAAAGCCACCAGCACACATCTCCCCTGCCATGCCATGAGGGCCTTATGCTGGCTACCAGTTACCAAAAAATCAACCTTCAAGCCACTTTGTACCACCCACAAAGCAATACATGGTAATGGACCACTTTTCATTATGAAGAAAATCACCAAATACATAGAACAAGAGAACTTACGCTATAGGCAGGCATCCCACCTCAAAATTCCAGCAAGCAAGACAAAACCATGGGAGAAACATCTTTCTCTGTTCAGGCAGCCAAACTATGGGATTTGTTACCCACAAACATAAGATCCACTGACAACCATCTCAGCTTCAGAAGATTAGTTAAGAACTGTCTCTTCCCCAAATGACCAATGTAAGAAATTACATTTTTGTTGGAGGGGGATGAAAACCCTTCTCAAGCAACAACCACAATCATTGTCAGGGTGAACCAGAAAAGCCTGTGCTTAACTCGCTCCTAGCTTGGCACATAAACCGTCATGCTTAACGTAGAGGCACTTAACTGTGTTGAGTATTTATGCAGCACATAAACAGTAATAAAGTGAAAACACGATACAAGGAAAATCCCAAACCAATTCAGAAAAATAGAGTAAAACTTAAATAAAATGAGATCACGATGACAAACATCCAGTCTACATTTTTGTTACATCCTTTGATTCACTCGTGCAAGAGGCTCCTGTGCAATTAACATTGTGCGGTGGGCAGCACAGGGACCCCATCTCAGATTTCACAGAGGTCCTTCTACCGATCCCCTCCTCAAAATGGAAGGCTAAGCCACATAAACTGGAAACAGAGAAAGGACTTACCCTCCCTACACAGACAGAAACAGAGGACTAAGCTCTACTGCACATATTTCAGAAACAGAGAAAGGACTTACCCTCCTTACACTGACTCACGGAAAGAGACAGAGGACTAAGCATTACTGCACACCACTAACATAATAAAGGACCAAGCACCATTTGCCGCTCTAAACAGACGCATAGGTATACTTCCCACAATGAACCTATATAGGGCAAATCTTACAGGTATTTAGTTGACCTAAATCATCAAAACACAATTGTCGACCATATTAAGCAAAAAGCTAAAAGCGGCGGCCATCTTGGAATGGCTTCAATTCATTCAACAACGCCCTCTCCAGGTAAGAGGAGATAGCAAAGAAATAGCGTAGGACAATTCTAAACATAGCAGAAAGGTATTACTGCTACCAGTGAACAGGTGAATGAAGGAAACATTGAGAAAACCCCGGAGAAGTAGGGAAAAATAGAAGTGAAAAAGGAGAGAGGAAGGAATAAAATGGATAAAAACCTAGAACCCTCAGGCCTCCATGCCTTCACCATTATCTATCCACCCAATCTCTCCAAAAATGCAGCAAAGAAGTTCAAGCACAGGTTAATGAAAACGCACCCTGAGACTCTTATCTCAGATCCATACTTCTGCATCAGCAAAGTCATAATATCCAATGACCTCATCTTCCACACAAAAAAACGTGCTCAGTGGAGAAATATCCTCTACTCTATGCTCCGAATCTCCAATGTCAAAAAAACCCCGCATGCCCTCAAATTGTCGGTAACAGCCTCGGACGTATGCGCTGCGAACGCTACCATTTCCATCTACAACAATGGTAATATCCTTATACAAGCCTCTAATTCCAATCTCGCTATCATAGACAAGATCTTCCCTACTCTCAAGAAAGCAGTGAACAGCAAGAAAATCACACTCCCGGCAACTATTCATCCCGATCATCCAGATGCCACCCCAACTCTATTACAAAATCCCATAACGAATTCTAGTGAGCCGCAATCTCTCCACATCCCCAATGAACCTCACCCCCCCATCACATCGGTCTCAACCATACCTGGGCCCCCTTGCCCAGGAGGCACAGGGTTACGCTTAGCCACCGGGCAACTCATTGCTGACACACCACTGATATCCGGGATGCCCAAGAGAGAATCCACCAACCCGAACTCCACCCACAACATCCTTCTCTCCCCACCTACAACTGAACTAGCAGGCAAAGTTCCCCATGACCCACCGCCTACTACGATATCTGATTGGGCCCCAACACCCTTGATACTCACTCCATTCATCCAAACTCAACACTCAACGACTATACCCCAATCGCATGCGACAGCAGCTATCATGCTGTCACACCTCAAGGCCATCCCCCACACTGATTCGGACCCGCCAACAAACCTCCATGATCAACTAACCCCATTGATCCCTAATAAGTATATCCCCAAGCAACCTGAGAACGAGATCATGCAACCAGAATCCACCTGCAGATCTCCCCTTATAATAGAACACAGACCCCCACACACATCTAACTTTCCCAATTCTGATTGGATCGCACGATTCAATGAGTTAGCCATCGGCCTTTCCCAGCTCAAGGCCGAGATGCAAAATTTATCAACCATCACCACAGAAATTCTAAACACACACAGAACCACCAACGCCACCTTACACCGAATCAGTCACCAAACTAGAAGATACACCGCCAAGAATTCACACCCTAAGGACAATAGGCAGAGTACGATACCTTCCCCCAATGACCCATCCCGGCCTAGGAGGGCAACTGCTGAACTATCCGTCAACGACATAGACGACCTCCTCATATCTTTTTCCAGTCCAACTGACAACAGTAAGTCTCGATGTAGCACTATCCATTCCATTCAAACCAACCCCTTCAGAGAACCGACTCACAACTACAGATCCATAAATAGAGAAAACCTCACAAACATCAACTTATTGCAGACTACTCTCTCCCATTCGACTCGCAAGATGAAGTGTGCACTCATTAATTGCAGATCCGCTAGCAAACATGCTCCTGACATCTTCAACCTCATCATTGAGAATGATCTAGACATTATCGTCCCCACCGAAACATGGCTAAATAGTTCCTCCTCTCCCATCCTCGACCTACTGGTTCCTCCTAGTCACGACTTAATCCGCCTTGACAGAAACTTGAAACCCGGTGGCGGGCTAGCCTGCATTTATCGAAACACAATCTCAGTTAATCAAGCAGACTCCATCTCTCTATCCTCCTGCGAATATCTCTGTATCAACATCTCTGACGATAAGCGCCTCGCCAGCAAACTTCACATATTTTACCACCCACCGGGTGATAATCTGACGTTCATCGATGAGTTAATGGAAGTCATTTCATCCAACGACAACTCTCAAGTGCCACAGATTTTCCTAGGTGACTTCAATCTCCACTGGAACAACTCAAACGATCATGGTGTAAGCTGTCTTAAATCTTTTCTGTCAGATCAGGATCTGTCCCAATTCTGTGACAGTCCAACCCACAACAAGGGAGAGACATTAGACCTCATCATAGCAAAAACGAACACTGTATCATTAGAATCCATCACTCCATGTGACTGGACGGACCATTACAACATTCTCTTCTCTATTAATATCAAGGTAATCCCAAAAGGGGCCAACCCACTAAAACTAAACAATGGAAAAGGAATATTCACAATATTAACCCCATCACCCTGGCAAACCGATGCAACTCCGCCCTGACCCCCACGACAGACATGGTTGACGTCCATGACCTCACTGTCTTTTACAACTCCACTATGCTTGAAATCCTTGACTCTACAGCGCCCCTCCAAGTAAAAAATGTTTCCTCCAAAATCTCCAAACCATGGTTCAATGAGACCCTGAACTCTGATCGGCGCCAGCTAAGATCAGCTGAGCGACTTTGGAAATCAACCCTCCGCTGATCACCTATACCACCTTAGAGTGATGAGGAATTCATACAACAGGAAGATTCTAAAGGCCAAGGCAGACTTTTTCAAAACCCAACTGAACCAAGCCATCAACCGCCCCAAAAATAATTCGAAATCGTCAAACAACAAACGCGCAACACGCCTAACTCTATAGAACTGATCGATTCGGCTACACCCAACTGCGATGAGCTTGCCAATTTCTTCCTAGAAAAGACAAAGTCCATTGAACTCGACATCCAATCTAAGAAGGCCCTCCCACAACCTATTGCTCATGATACTAAACTTTACTCTCAGATCAAGGTCCATTTTAGCACTCCGATGGAAAACACAAAAAACAATGCCTCTTGGCACACCTTCTCGCCCATCCCTGAACAAGAAATCTATAACATTCTTCTAGCAATCAACCCCTCCAATCACTTCTCTGACCCCCTACCTCCCTCTTTATTCAAAATGATAAAAACATCTATTCTACCCCTATGGGCAAAGATTGTAAATGCCTCTCTGAGACAAGGCTCCATACCGGACTGTCTTAAAGTAGGACAGGTCACACCTATACTAAAGAAATCCGACTCCCTCCCCTCAGATCTCAACAACTACCGCCCTATATCCAACATCCCCACTTTGGCGAAATTGCTGGAGAAATGTGTACTAATACAATTATGTAACCACATCGAGAACCACAACCTCCTAGACACACACCAATCCGGCTTCCGTCAAGGTCACAGCACGGAATCTGCACTCACTCACATAATGGACGACATACTAAAAATGCTAGACCACAACGAATCATGCCTATTGATACTTCTTGACTTATCCTCCGCTTTCGATACGGTTAAGCATGACACTCTATTGTCCCTACTGGAACGAAGGATGGGCCTTACGGGCTCAGTGTTACAATGGTTCACCTCCTTCCTAAATAACAGAACACAAAAAATCAAGATGAAGCATTCACTCTCTCAACCCTCCATGGTCACCATAGGGGTTCCACAGGGATCAGCACTTTCACCCATTCTTTTTAATTTACTCATGGAGCCCCTGGCAAACGCATTGAACTCAGTGAACATTCTATATCACCTGTATGCGGACGACACCCAACTGTATATGAAAATCTCCTCACCAGATGACTTCATCTCCCTCAACGCTATTCTACAGAATACTCAAAGTTGGCTCACTGGCAACCACCTCATGCTCAACACCAAAAAAAACGGAATTCCTTCTCATCTCCCCTTCCAATCACACACCCAAGATAGACTTATGGTTGAAACATCTAACCTCCTTTGGCTGTGCTCCCCACATCATTGACTCTGCAAAATCATTGGGAGTCACCATAGACAAACACCTGAGCATGCAGGCGCAAATTACTAATGCCACCAAGGGAGCTAACTACCAGTTGAGTATACTAAGGAAACTTAAACCCTTCCTCCCTCAGACCGACTTAAAAATGGCAGTACAGGCCCTTGTGCTTCCAAGACTAGACTATAGATGCACCACTCTATGTGGTCTCCCCAAATACAAGCTGGCCCCGTTGAGGGCATCGCTTAACGCTGCGGCCAGACTGGTATCAGGAACTAAAAGAAATAACCACATTTCTCTGACCATGAAAGCTCTGAACTGGCTGCCCTACGAGGCAAGAATTCACCTAAAGATCGCATGCATGACCCATAAAGCACTGTATAGCAATACCCCCAGTTACTTAGCTTTAAAGCTAGAGCGATCGGGAGGATGCAGACAATTGCGAAGTGCGAGTTCACTACTACTGAAGCCACAATCCTTCCACAAAAAGAGAACGGGTTGCAGAGCATTCTCAGGGATTGCACCGAAGATTTGGAACTCCCTACCTCCAATGATACGTGGAATCTCTTCCTTTACCTCCTTCAAAAAAGAAGTAAAAATGCTTCTAATGAACAAATTCACATCCTAAGACTTTTAACACTATGTTGTCATCTAGTCACCTATGTGATCTACATATTACTGCTTACCTCTTTTGTATTGAAAGCGATTATCGAATGTATGTTTACTACTTCAATCACTTAATGTTTGATAACTGTGCATTATGAAGCGTACTGATTCCCTCTTGGATCATTCTTTGTTGACTACTAGTCACCTATGCTATCCATGTACTATTATCTACCTCCTTTGTACTGAATTGCGAATACCGAATGTATGTATACTACCTCAACCTTCCAATGTTAAATAATTGTATATTGTAAAGCGCTCCGATACCCTCGTGGGTCAGGTTCGCGCTATATAAAACTTTATAAATAAATAAATCAGTAGAACCGGAGATATGCAATTTTAAAGGTTTAAGTAAAAATAGTGGCACGAAGCAGAAAGCGCTAACTGTGGGTAATTGCTCATGCTAGACTGGGACAAAGTCACAAATACAGGCCAACTGTGATAGAGCGTGGGCTGACACAGGGACCAGGTTAGTCCTGCTGAAAAAGTTACCTTCCGAAAGTCCGGATTTCACAGTAGGAGCTCAACTGATGCCAGCCAAGGGTCCAGGACCTGGGGAGGCACCACTTGGAGATCAGGAACTCACTCCAGCAGAGGCAGGCATGGCTCAGGCATGTCCAGTTGCAGGTCCAGGCATACCCAGTTGCAGGTCCAAACAGGGCCAGTGGCAGCAGGTCAGCTAGGCAGTTGCAGGGAGGCTTCTGGAGGTTGTTGTGTCACTGTAGCTTTGGACATGAGGTCAGCCAACTGAACCTTGGAGTCTCTCTGCTAGTCCTGGGCTTGAGGAGATGACCCTCTCTCCTTCAAGCAGCAAGGTAGGCATGAAGAGTTTCAGGTTACTTAGAAACACCCTGTTGCCTTCATCTGTAAAGTGCACGCCATCATTTCTATAAATTCCATGTATGTCAAAACGCAGATTGCTGTTATAGATACAGCCCATGCGATGGTCTCTGAGGAATGCAGAAAAAGTTTTATTAATATGTTTTCGGGCTTTGTCAATCTGTGGACAGAATTGATTTGACCACTTCCATTTCTGTCTTTGGCATATATTAGAGTACACCAAGACAGTGTGAGGGAAAAGCTATATTAGTTCTGCAAAGGTTTCTTTTATCCAGCCCTACCAAAAAAACAAGGGTTACAGGGATGATATAGTTAGGAAATAGAATTTAAAAAACCTTAGAAATTCACTGAAAAAAATTAAAGGATACAGGGACGTTATAGTTAGGCTGACATTTCACTCGTACAAAACCAGAGAAATTCAGCAGTTATAGTTAGCTGAGCTAACTATAACTCACGCCCCGCAATGCACTGCTTATGACCTCACATATTACATCACTCATGACATGGGGAGTGACATCACTGATGACCTCCCCGGGGCACTAACAAAAGAAATGTGGGGGTCCGTTTCGGACCCCCGAAGCCCCGGGGACCACCACCTCCCCGGGGTTTTACTAATGAAGGGAGGGGGGCCGCGTGGCCCCCCTCCTGGAGCCCTCCATGGCCCTGGGGACCGCCACCCGCCAGGGCCGGCTCCTACAGTGTCCCGGGGTGCCTACCCCCGGGACACTGCTGTTTGCAATGGCAGGACGGGAGCCGCGGGGCTCCCGTCCTGTCATTGCAAACTTGCTTTGCTTCATTGAAGCGAGAGCAGGGAAACCTGCTCTCGCTCAATGAAGCAAAGCAGATTGCTTTTCCATAAGGGGAGCTGCATGTCAGCAGCTCCCCTTATGGAAAAGCAATGCCGGCTCCCGCAGGACGCGGGGAGCCGGGCGGGACCGTGCGGGGATGGGTACCCCCCACGGTCCCCAACGAGTGGCCAGGCCCCGGGGGATGGGGTCCCCGGGGCTATTAGTGGCCTGGGAGGGGGGCCACGCAGCCCCCCTCCCCAAAAATAATTTAAAAAAATACAAAAACGTCAAGGCCGGCCCCGGGGGATGGGATTTCCGGGGCCTTAAATGGCCTGAGGAGGGGGGCCACGCAGCCCCCCTCCAAATATATATATATTTTTTAAAAGAGGGCATGCCCCGGGGATGGGGTCCCCGGGGCCAAAAGTGGCAGAGGGAAGGGGGCCACGCAGCCCCCTCCCATACAAAAAAAGAATTAAAAAAAGACCGGCATCGTGCCGGAGGCCCCGCCCCTCCCTGCAGCAGTCTGCAAACGCGCCCCTGAGCGTTGTAAGAAGGGGAAGTAATTCCCCTTGAATACTGGGGGTCCATGGGGCCAACTAGCCCACCAGGAACCTCCAGTATGCGCCAGGAGCTGCGTTGCAGAGAGGTGTACAGAGGCCACGCCCCTTTACACCTCTTTGCAACGCAGCTCTGTGGTGCTTTTGGAGGTACATGGTGGGATAGTTGGACTCCAGGGACCCTCAGGATTCAAGGGGACTTAATCCCCCAACTTAAAACGCAGCCACGGGCGCGTTTGCACAGTGGTGAAGGGAGGGGCGGGGCTTCAGGTGACATGTGTGCAAACAGGCCCCGTGGCGCGTTTTAAGATGGGGAATTAAATCCCCTTCAATCCTGAGGGTCTCTGGGGCCAACTAGCCCACCAGGTATGTCCAGAAAGCGCCACAGAGCTGCGTTGCAGAGAGGTGTAAAAAGGGGCGTGGCCTCGGAACGCCTCTCTGCAACTCAGCTCTGTGGTCCTAACTGTAGGTACCTGGGGGGCTAGTTGGGCCCCAGGGACACTCAGGATTCAAGGGGACTTAATCCCGCAACTTAAAACGTGCCACGGGGCGCCTTTGCACACATGTCACCTCAGGCCCCCCCCTCCCTTCACCACTGTGCAAGCGCGCCCTGTAGCGCATTTTAAGAGGTAGTTTTAATCCCCCTGCCTTATTATGTACTAGGGACTTACAGAGGAGGTCATGCTAATCACAGGGGTACCCCAACGCATAGTGCTCCCTAGTGTATGTAGGTGTTTTACCTGTATTCTAAGTGTGTTTTAGCATAGCACTGGCTCTGGTTAGTCCGAGTCAGTTACCACCAGTACACGTCGGAAAAAGTTGTGGGCACAGGATTTTGGAACAAGGCCTCTTTCTGCTCCTCTGTTGGTTCTTTCTGCACATCTTTTGCTTCTTCCTGCACTTTTCTTCGTCTTTGTGGACTTCTGTTGCTTCTTTCTGCATTTCTTTGCTTCTTTCTGTGCGTTTTTCTTCTTTCTTCACATGTCCTACCTCTGTAGGCATAGTTACAAACTAGCATTTAAAAACCTTTGAAATTCACTTAAAAAACCATAGGTTTCAGGCACGTTATACTTAGAAATTAGCATTTAAAAAACCGTTGAAATTCACTGAAAAAACCATAGGTTTCAGACACGTTATAGTTAGAAATTAGCATTTAAAAACCTTTGAAATTCACTGAAAAAACCATAGGTTTTAGGGACAGTTATAGTTAGTTGGACATTTCACTCGTACAAAACCCGTGAAATTCCCCCGTTATAGTTAGTTCAGCTAATTATAACTCGCGCCCCCTCAATGCACTGCTGATGACGTCACATATTACATCACTCATGACATGGTCAGTGATTTCACGGGTTTTGTACGAGTGAAATGTCCAACTAACTATAACTGTCCCTAAAACCTATGGTTTTTTCAGTGAATATATATATATATATGTAATACCCCTAAACCTGACAAGTGGACATTCACCATGGAAACAGGGGCCTGCTTGCAGGATTACCGGCCACTTGCTAAAATTCCAAAAGTGTACAAGTGATTAAGACCAAACCATTCGATAAGCATCATGTCTGTCTTGCACAGCATGAAAAAACGATTCATAACCTTGGAGTGGCTTGCAGGTATAATTTTTTGTTGGCCTTTGATGCACTTTGGGAATATATATGCATGTGTGTGTGTATACACATATATATATGTACGGACAATGCATGTATAGTTAGACATGACAAAATATGCTTGTCAAGATATGGAGATGAGGTTTTCATTATACGTGTCCTTGTAAATGGAACTATGCTTCCAGTTATAAACAGATACATTAATATAGGAAGGAAAAAAAACAAGCTTTGTCCACCTACTGATGTGCAGAGGTACTTCTGAAACGTTTTCGGATCTAGTCTGACGCCTGCGGAGTATTCAAAGGGAAGGTAAATTACTTGTCTTGTTTTTCTGAGTGCCTTATAGAATTATCACAGCGGGGTGTAGGTGTGGTATGCATGCTCCTTTTGGTATTTCCCATGCTTTAGAAAAAAGAAACTGTCAACCCAAGCAATAACTGCAAGGCTTACCTTTCTGTTTGAGCACCAAAACAGACTATTGTGGTGATATTCATGGTGAACATGGCTAATATCCATCATGGGTAAGGGGGCCCTCTTTTGAAGAGATAATTGTCACTCAGACCATCATGCACAAGGATGTCCGGATTAAAGTTCTCTCTATAGCTTTGTGAAACAATATCACCCTGCCGTTTTATGATTCTGGACAGACTGTGTTTTCCTCCAGTGATCTTGACAGTCATGCAAAGCCACTTGTGGTTCTCCTGTCATGTAAATTTTTGTCAGAACACAAACTGTGCCCTTATTGCATGGGAGTGGCTACTGCCCATACTATACTATGACTGATGGTGGCTGTATGTTCCTTGGTAAAGGTCTGTGCAGTCTGCCATGACGAGGATCCTTGGACTTCATCATGTCCAGGACATAGATGAAGGGAGGCTGTAAACTGTGGTGTGTCTGTGTATAACTGGACTGGTGAGTACTGAGGTCCATGAGACCCTAATTATGTAGCCTGCACAAGATGGTAGTCTCCTTTGTGCTATGCTGGTAATGTCCATTATAACTATTCAAGCCCAAAGTTACACACTTTACTTGACCCCTGTATGAAACTAGTATACCTGGTGGGTGGAGAGGTAATCAGCCCATCTCTTATTAAAGGTTAATACTGAATGAATGAAATCCACCTCTTTCTGTTTCCTGTCTTGTGGTCATCTGTATTGACAAAAGCACTCCATTTGAAGGTTAATCCAGAAAACACCTAAGCCCACCCAAACTATCCTATATTATTAATAGAATGTATTGCCCTATCTGTGCTCTGGTGCACCTTCAACTGGGTTTGGCGGGCATAGATTAGTAAGTGTGGCCCTAATACAATCAATGTGCTTTCCCCAGTGCATCAGAAACTTGTGCTTGTCCTTGGGGCAACACATTGGTGAAAGGCGGACTGGCTGTTTGAAGCCTTCAGTCACAGTTTCACTCCGCAGGCATCAACCTGGACTACATTATAAAGAGGGGTGCCTGGGGCCTACATTCCCTCTTTTCATGGGGTGCCCTTGGGGCGATGGGGCTCACTGATTATGAGCTTCAATGCACACTCTGACAGCTCATTTACATCTGTGCCTGTGTCTGCAAATTGGTGTTGGCAAAGAGCCAAAATGGTTCCTCTTTTGCATGTGGTCACACCCTCATTTAAATGAGGGAACACCTCTTTCTGATCACACAAGTGCACATGTAGTGCTGGTGCAATATGTATTACAAAAGGAGCCAGCAAACATCTGCGACCTCTTCTGTAATACCCAAGTTTCCTAGGTGCACAGAAGGTGGGCACAAACACCACTTGCATCCCTGGAGTACTTACTGTAATATGACCCCTTGTCTCAATGTCAACACCAGGATTGGAGGAGCCTTAGAATTTTCAAAAACTGCTGGTCTTTTGAAGGATCTCCCAAAGATTAACATTGGCCATAGCATAGGACTCTATGTAAACTATTTCCTACCTAGTACCGCGAGGGAAAAACGTTTATGGGTCAACCTCTGGCACAGATGATTCTAGGACCTTCTGCTTTTCTCTGTGCACCAAACCTTTAAGTCTGCTGTTATACTTATATTTTATTTAAGTCCTTTTCTTTGGATAAAATAGGGTTCTAACTGAGCATGTGGTATATTGAGTATCAATTTATTCTGATTCTCTAAATCCATCCACCTCCTGGAGTAAGCCTCGACTGCTAGACCCTCCTACCCAGGGAGCCTTAAGTGCCATGAGGGAGGGCTCGGTCATCAGTTGGAGTACATTAGTGTTGTGGTTATGGGTCACCATTTTCTAATGACCTTGTCCACACAGAATAAAGCACAGTGATCTCTGATGGCCCAGAATCCTACAAAAAATCTTCAAACATGGATTAAGTGAATACGAAGTAAAAAGGTTGATAAATAATACATTGATACTTCTCTTTTTTCTTTCAGATAACTAGACACAAATACATTCACATCCATGCACATATGTGTGTGCATTCACACAGAAATACACAAGTGTTAGGTATGGTATTAACCAGAATAGGAAATCCATTGTGTTTTCATTAGCAGGTATACTGTTGTGTTCAGTTATACGTAGCCTTCTCTAACTCGTGTGACTGATGTTCGCATCACTGTGTCACTTTGCTGTCTTGCCCTGCCACACAGAGTAGGGCCATCACTTGCTAAACGCAGTCAAGCCCCCTGAATATGGACCATCAAGACTGGATTGATGAGGATAAGGCCACAGACAGTTTGAAGGGGAGTGCAGCTATCTCAGTGTCAGCATCCCTCCGGGAGGATAGAATTTGTGAGAACTTGAACAACAACTTCAGGAAACGTATCTTGGGTAGACAAGTTGCCTTCAAACACTTTCAAAAGGTTTTTGTCTGTGTATTGTTATGTTAATAACAGTACATACACAAGTTTAGTATTCACTAGGCTTTATTGTAAGATCTCACAACCCTTGGCATCATCAGATACAACCGGTAAGCTCCCAACAGTCTTCTGAGGCTTCACTACATTCTCCTCAGAACCCTATGCCAGTCAGTTCAATTATGCCCTTTATCAGCCTATTGAAGCGCTCCACGTTTCCATTCCCTTCCGGATGATAAAGGGAGGTGGTTCTATGTGTAATACCTGTCTTCCTCATAAAGGACTTGAAAATCTCTGAAATAAATTGTCCCCCATTGTCACTAACAACAACTTTGGGTAAACTCTCACATCCAAATATTTCTTCCATGAAATTCACTACTTCCCAAGAATCAGCTTTATTAACGATCCTGAACTCTGGCCACTTGGAGAAATGATCCACCATCACTAAAATAAGTTTAGGTGTCCCATTAACATCCCGGACAGGACCAAACACACTACTCCAATCCTTTCCCAGGGCATGCAGGGCAATTCCAGGGGTTGTAAAGGAGGCTTAAAAGTCACAGTAGATTTGTCGAAGTTAGAACACTTAACACAGTCTCTCACCAATCTCTCTATAACCTTATCGATACCAGGCCACCAATGTGATTGCTTGACCCTACTCTTTGTTTTCACAATGCCAAGGTGACCTTGATGGCACAGATTGATAACCCTTCCTCTCACATCGCTGGGAGGAATACGTCTACCACCTCTCAACAGATGGTGAAGGGCTTGTAGTCACCCCTTACAATCACTTTGGTACCCCAAACAAATTATCTGAAATGTCTGAGCATCCAAACACATCCAAGGGTCTCTCTTTCAATGACGGAGTACTTCTCCTCCACCGGGGTAAGAGCTTGGGACGCCAATGCAACAATTTTCTCAGAGCCATCATCCTGCAACTGATATATAACAGCCCCTAAACCTCTACCACTGGCCTCACTAGTGATATAGCTTTTACACTTGGGATCAAAACCCTGAAGAGTAGGAGCAGTGCAAATATCCTTCTTGACACTTTCAAAGCTCTTCTGACATTCTTCTGTCCACACAAATTTGCTCCTCTTCTTTAGTAAATGTCTAAGGTGGAACATTTTTCCAGAGAAGGTATACGCAAATTTCCAAGAATTTTGCCAATCCTAAAAAAGATTGTACCTTGTCTCTATTCTGGGGAGTCGGAGCCTTCCTTATGGCATCCACCAGTTCAGGGTTGGGACTAATACCCTTGTAGCTGATTTCATGACCGAAATATGTTACAGAGTTTTCGGCCAATTTGCGCTTGGATTTGCTCCAGCACGGCTAATATAAATTTTTCCTTTACAACCCTAACCCAGAAAAAACACCTACACAACCTTGATCACTTGAAACTTATGTCGGTGGGGCCCATAACACCGCATACATACATTCATTCAATCTCTGGAATCTCTGGATTAAACGCAAAGGAAAATGAGCTGCTGGACAAGAGGGATACCTTATTAAAAATGACAGAATTATAATCTATACATTATATACATTAACTTCGGATCCTGTCGGTTTTAAACATCAAGGCACTCCGCTATTCGGTTGATGGACCAACTAGTAGAATTAGTTGATGGCGATTAAGACCAGCTTAATCACAATTAAGACCTTTGACATTTATAAATCACAATTTTATTTAAAGAACCACAGACTCATTTAGAGTTAACATATAATTTTATCGAAATTCTTTAGGCAGAAGGTAAAGTTTATTTTAAGCAAATACATTTATTATATCAGTAAGCATTTAAGTAAAAGGTTAGGAAAAATGGGAAATACTCATTACCCTTGCCATAGGGCGATGACAAGAATGGTTCATTAGGAAAGAAAGATGAACCGCAGATCACAGGATGGACTCCCAAACTGACTGACTGTCCCGCTAACCTCCTCGGACGCAATCACCTCCCGGGCAAATTCTCGCAACGATCTCGTTCCTTCCCCAGTCAAAGTTCAAAGTCCAAAATGACAGAGTCTCTCGCAGCATCAAGGTAGAAACAATGAAAAGCAAGTTTTTTCACAACGTAAGAGCAGACTCTCTTATACCCTATTCTCTGGCTCACTACACTCAAAAGTTGCAATCCTTAGGGGCAGAAATCACGCTAATTGGTCCATTGGAGGGGTGGTGATGGTCACCTCATCGCCCTCCTTGTTCGAACCAGTTTGAGGACAATAAAGCACACAATAAGTCTCATGGTTACGGTGTCCAAAAGTAGTCCAATTTGTTAATCCATTTTGTAACAATCTTTGATGGTCACATATTAGTTCATCCCCTGTCGCTCGATTTTCCCATCCGTTCCCAGGCATATATGCTGAACTCTTGGCACAATCCTCGTTGCAGGACAGATTGGCCTTGACATCTCTCACTCCGGGCACAGGCCGCATACACGTGACTGGAGCATTCACACTGAGCCTGCGCTGGGGCATCTTATTCAGCGCACGCGATCTCGTCCTTTCCAGCGGCCATTTTCGGAGCATGGCCTAGCAGGTCCGAACGAAACTATCATAAGAACAAACACAACGAAAATTAAAACATAGAAAATAAGCCTTTCTGTTTACCACCCGCCATTCTAAAGACCCGTGTTCGATGTTACCTAGCAGAAGCGAAATTTAAAGCCATTTTACTTACCACCTGCATTCTTTGCCACAATACAATTCTACTATGCAACACAAATCATGCAATTTACTCTATTTACTACGCAAATCACAATACTAACGTTAATTAGCTTCACATTTGTAAATAAATTATAATTTGCGATGTCAGCAATTTGCCCACGTGTACTGTTTATTAAAAAGTGCATTTTGTTCATTAGTCCATGCATTTCAAACGGTTAGTATCATTAATGGTTATTGGGTCATTAATTTCCAATGGGTACAAAAAAATATTTCGTTTCCCCTGCTCCATCAATTCCCCCCTTTGGTGATTTTTAACATCACCACTAAAACCTATCCCTACAAAATTTTATCAGATAAATGTTTCTTGTCCACTTGCATTTGTTAATTTAGACAATCGTGTTCCTTTCATCATGTCTTTTAGACCTTTTGTACATGTTCTCTTTAAACTCTTCCAATTCGATCTCTCCCATCTCCCGTTCTCTTTCTTTATTCTTCTCATTTTCTCTTTTTGCTTTATTTTGTCTTTTTCTTCTTTTAACACACGCATATGCTAATCTTAAAATTAATATTATCACTATTACTAAGACAATTGGAATTAGTATTTTCACAATTAAAGAACTACCTATTTCAGTGAACCATTTCTTTATTGAGGAAAAACTCTTACCAAGTTTCTCCCAAGCACCTTCAACCTCCAGTGGGGCAATTTCTTTATGCAAATCAGTAATGTTCTTTATATACTTCTGTATATTCTCACTTTTGTCTGGAATGTAAGTGCAACAATGTTGTACCTTCAGCATTCCACAGACTCCTCCCTCTTTTGCCAAAAGAATATCAAGGGCAAGTCGATTTTGCATTACCATAGCTCTCATGGCAACCATTTTCGGTATTTACCATCAAGAACCCTCCAGCAGTATTTGTTGATAAACGATTCACCACTGTAGACAACTTCCGAATCTTGTATGCATTCAAAGATACACCCACTGCTGGTATCAATGCTCCAAAAATATAAACTATTATCTCTGAGAAGCTTTCCCTTCTCCTACGGGTTAATGGTTTACCTATCTCGTAAATTCCATTCGTTCTCCTTTACACATGAAAAATCTTTGGAAAGACCAGGCCTAAATAGCATGTTCCATACCAATGGTCCGGCAACCTATAATATGCTCGGTTTCCACAAATATAATAGATCCCTGGAAATACTGGATCTTTTCCTCCTTTAAATCCCCATCCCCCTAGAATTTTGTATGTATCTCGGCACTCACTAGAACCCACGAAATAGTTATCATACATAGTGTTATCTCTACTAATACATAACTTTCCCTGTTGGGGCCAATCTAAAACCATAGCTGCTTTTGTTTCACCCTTGTCATAACTTCCCTCTTCGAACGCCCAAGGTGGGGTTTTTGTCTTTTCTCCTGTTGCTTTTCTTTGAAACTTAACCCTTCTGTCTTCTACCATGTCTAAGAAAACCTTTTCTTCCTTTCTTAACCTACAGGTAAGATTATGTCTAAATGCATATTCTAATGTTAATTCTTTTGTTTCTAAGAAAAATTCTCCAAAAATCTTTGCAACTTTCACCTTATTTAGCTCAGGGACTACGGGAACTTTAGCAAAAATAGCATCTGTGTCAGTGTAGTAATATTCTAATTTACCTGTTTTATAAAATAAACTAGCTAAAACACTACAAGTTATTCCATACGTCAAAGGAAGGTGATGATACGTCACACCTTCTGTTACAGACGCAGGTAACTGCATACAGACATAACAATCTCTCACATCCATTGTCTCTACATATTCATATAAAGGTTTGGTGAAGACATTCTTGGAGAAATCAGTTATTGACTTATCCCTATGAAATTCAGTACTATCTACCAGTGTTGCAGTGTTCTTTATGTTAGATTTCTTGTCACTATACGTGTCATTCATGATTGCAGATGTATTTTCTACAACTAATCTTAAGTGGAATTATGATTGCTAAAATAAACCAAATAAGCATCAGAAAACCTGTACAATAAAAATACATCCTACACCATCTACGGAAAAACTCACATTTAGCTCTTCTATTCTCAGTGTCTACCATGTTGAAATATTATCTAAATATATGTACAGAAAATGTGTTTCCACACCTCAAATGACTTAGTGTTGACTAGGATCAACTGCTTTTGGCGCACCTTTCGGTCTTTCAGAAATTTTCTTTGACTTTATCAGTTCGTGTGTCTAGTCCGGTTTTCTTTCTTTGCCTTTCAGGATTTGCGCAGTTCACTCTCACCCACTTGTTCACAGTCTTTGTTTGGGTTCTCGTGACTGCTATCCACTTCTTTAATGTCAGACAGTGCTATGTATACCCATTCAGGTGACTTGTATTTCAAGTTAGGTCTTTTCACTCTTTTTGGTATCTGCAACAGTCTTTTATTAATTTCTTTTTGTCTTTTCTGACTTGTTATTTCATTTACTTGTTCTGCATTGTCTTTGTTCAAATTTATTAGTTTATATCTCAGTCTTTTGGTTTCGTTGGGCCAATTGTCTCCTTTTCTTGGCCTTTTCAGTTCACTTTCTTTTTCTCCTCATTCCGCTCTCCAAGTTCTCTTTCTTGGTCCTATTCTTTGCCTTCTTTCCTCTTCACTTTCTTCAGATTCTGTCTCAGATCTCACTTCACTTCCTCTAACTTTGAACTTTATGATCTCAGTTTCTTTGTCTGACTCTGAATCTTCTGGTGTTTCTTCTGCTTGAAATTCTGAGTCTAATCCTCCTCGTGTTTCTTCCGCAATTTCCCCAATCTCTCTATCTGAATCTAAATTTCCCTGTGTTTCTTCTGCTTGTAATTCTGAGTCTAATCCTCCTCGTGTTTCTTCCGCAATTTCCCCAATCTTTCTATCTGAATCTGAATTTTCTTGAGTTACCTCTACAATTTCCGGAGGAATTTCCCCAAAGCTTGTACTTGGCTGTCCACTGTCACTGTCTATTGGTTCAGTTTCTCCTGTTTCAATATCAATTCTTTTGGTTTTGGATTCTTCCTTTTGCCTTTCACTGGATTCAGGTTGGTCTGCTTCAGATGCCGAACTGGTATCTGATATCTCCAGATGTCGACTTACAGGTCGAGCTTCAGGATCTGGAACTCTGATTGTTTCAGTTTCTTCTTCAGTTGTTGAACTGGTACCTGATTTTTCCAGATGTCGACTTACAGGTCGAGCTTCAAGATCTGGAACTCTGTTTGTTTCAGTCTCTGCTTCAGATGCTGAGCTGGTATCTGATATTTCCAGATGTCGACTTACAGGTCGAGCTTCAGGATCTGGAACTCTGATGGTATGAATGGCATGAATCCAATTTTTCACACCTGCACACTTTACTGCAGTTGTTGTCACCAGGATCACTTGACGTGGCTTATCCCAGCGTGGAAACAAGCAATTTCTTCTTCTGTGGACTTTTATGCAGATCCAGTCTCCTGGACTCAGATCATGAGCTGGTTTTCTTTCAAGAGTGGTCGCATCCGGCCCAACCTGATGAAACACAGAATGCACCACATCAGCCAATCCTTTGCAATAGTCCAATACGAGATCATCAGTTATAGTCAGCAGTTTGTTGACAGGTACGTGTGCTTGTCTCATTGCTCGTCCCATGATTATTTCATGAGGACTCAGACCTGTTTTTCTGTCAGGTATGCTTCTTATGCTCATTAGCACCAGTGGTAAAGCATCGGGCCATTTGAGTCCTGTGGCTTGACACATTTTCCCTAACCTATTCTTTATTGTGCCATTTACTTGTTCTACCACTCCAGAAGCCTCTGGTCTGTAGGCACAATGCAGCTTTTGTTGAATGTCTAGTGCTTCACATATCAGTTGGATAATTTCATTCTGGAAATGTGTTCCTCTATCTGTTTCTATCGTTACTGGAAAGCCATATCTAGGAATGAATTCTCTCAGTAGGAGCTTAGCTACAGTTACTCCATCATTCCTTCTTGTCGGATAGGCCTCCACCCAACGAGAAAACAAACAGACAACCACCAGGACATACCTCAATCTGTTACTCGGGGGCATTTCAAAAAATCTAATTGCATTCTGGTAAAAGGACCTCCTTCACGTCCTATTGTTCCCAAACTCACTACTGTCTTCCTTTCAGGATTTATCTGTTGGCATATAAGACATCTTTGACAAAGGCTTTCAGCTATAGCCCTAAACTTTGGGTTGTACCATGTCTGTTTGAAAAGTCTGATCATGGCATCCCTACCAATGTGTACCTGTCCATGGTACATCCTTGCCATGTTAGAGATCATGCTGTCAGGCATAACTGGTCTTTCATCCCTGTAAACCCACACTTCATCTTCCTCTCTTTGTCTGCAACCTGCTTTTATCCAACCATCTTTTTCCTCATCACCTGCCTCTTCCTGCAATTGTTTTACCTCATCCCATGTTTCAACTGGGTTAGTAAACAGCAAGGGACATGAAACATTCTCTTTTTCCCTTCTCCGATTCATTGTGGTCATATTTCTGGCACAATATTGCGCTAATTCATCAGCAAAATTGTTACCCACTGCAATGTAATCAGTTCCGTTTTTGTGAGCAGCGCATTTTACCACCGCAATTTGTTTAGGCAGCTGTATCGCCTCAAGCAACTTCTTCACAAACTCACCATTCCTAATAGGAGACCCTGAGGAAGTCAGGAATCCCCTCTGGGACCAGATCTGTCCAAAATCATGGACCACTCCGAAGCCATACTGGCTATCTGTGATCACAGTAATTCGGAAATTCTTTCCCAGTTTGCACGCTCGAATCAGAGCAATCAGCTCAGCAACTTGGGCTGAACGTATTCCTCTCAAACAGGATGCTTCCATTATGGTTGCCACCGTACACACAGCATATGCAGCACTTAAAACTCCTTCATTTGTCCTCAGGCATGACCCGTCCACAAACATCACATAATCTGACTCTTTTAGAGGTTCATTACTGATATCAGGGCGAGGCTTTGTGCAAAATTCAAGCACATCCAAACACTTATGATCAACATCATCTTTGACTTCAGCATTTAATTCATCTGGCAGTGAAGTGGAAGGATTCACACTCGTGCATCTTACAATGGTTACATTGTCTGCACCCAAGATCACTTTTTCATACCTAGTCAGCCGACTATGTGTCATGAATTGGGTTTTTGTTCGGGTCAGAAGGATTTCAACTGAATGTGGGACATATACTCTCAAAGGATATCCCATCACAATGCCTTCACTCTGTTCCAGACTCACACAAGTAGCAGCTACTGCTTTCAGACATCCAGGCAACGCCTTTGCTACCGGGTCTAAAACAGCTGAAAAATAGGCTATTGGTCGTTTCATTTTTCCATGCCTTTGCACTAATACTGAAAGTGCACATCCGTCTCTCTCGCTACAATACAGCTCAAATTCTTTCTCATAATCAGGCATTCCCAATGCTGGTGCCTCACACAAACTTGTTCTCACTTCCTCGAAAGCCTTCATTTCCTCCTCATCCAATGCAATCAGATCTTTGACATCCCTCTTTGTCAATCGCTGTAAAGGTTTTGCAATCAATGAAAACCCACTTATCCACTGTCGGCAATAACCAACCATTCCAAAGAACATTCTCACCTCTCTTTGTGTCATTGGAGCTCTCATTCTTTTGATAATTCTTATCCTTTCTGTTGTCACTTTTCGCATCCCTTTCTCAATCTTATGACCTAAGTACTGTACTTCCTGTTGACAGAATTGCAGTTTTGATGGGGACACCTTGTGTCCTCCTTCTGCCAAATGATTCAGTAAAGCAATGGTGTCCGTAACACATGCTTCTCTGGTCTTTGATGCCACTAATAGGTCATCAATATATTGGACCATCACAGATTTTTCAGGCATTTTTAAATCTTCTAAGGATTTCTTTAGAATCTGATTAAAAATTGAAGGACTTTCAGTATACCCTTGAAGAATTCGGCACCATGCCAAAATACGCTCTCCAAACCGAAATGCAAATATTGGCTGGCTGTCAGGGTGCAATGGAATAGAGAAAAATGCATGGCACAAATCAATAACTGTGTACCATTCTGCATCATGAGGAATCTGATACAGTATTACAGCAAGGTTTGGCACAATTGGGCAGCAAGGAATAACAATTTTGTTTACCTTTCTCAAATCTTGTACTATTCTATATGTTCCATTTGGCTTTTTCAATCCCATTATCGGAGAATTACATGGACTGCTCATTATTTCTCTCAAAATTCCCTGTTCAATCATTTTTATTAATTACTGGTGTTATTCCTTCAATAATTTCTGGTGTTAATTTGTACTGCGGGTATTTGGGTAATTCGTTCCTTCTTTTACAATAATTTTTACAGGATTGACTTCTCTCATTAGTCCAATATCTTCGCCTGTGAAATCCCACACATCAGACCTGACTGTTTCTTTCAATTCAATAGGAATTTTCTCTGCATCAAACACAGGAAACATCTCATTCATTCCTGGTTCTAATTCTGCCATTGTCATTTTATACAGAACATCCTCATCTGGTGTCTGGAAAGCAATACCATCTGGGGTACAATAGATGGTACAATTCATTTTGCAAAGCAGATCGCGTCCTAATAAATTTACTGGACTACAATCACACACCACAAAGCGATGCATATCTTTGAATGGACCAATTTCCACCTCTATTGGTTTTGTAAGAGGCGTTTTAATCTGCCTGTTTGAAACACCTACAACTTGGATGTATTCTCCTGAGAGAGGAAGTTTTGGAATTTCCACTGATCTAACAGTAGAACGGGTAGCGCCAGTGTCCACAAGGAATGTAACATTTACACCATCCACCTTTCCATCCACAAATGGACCTGACTGATCTACCTCTAGAGTTGCGCCAAGCACGCACTCCTCTTCCTCTCCTAGGCACCGTCATAAGCTTTCATCCGATTAATCTCCATCCTGCCGTAACCAATACTGCGAAACTGCAGCTGCGCGCGGCAATTTTGTTACCTGCTCTCCTCTGTAGAATCCTGCCTCTGTACTGTATCTTTGAGGATTTACACTCTTTGGAAGAGGTGGTTGCGGCACCTGACACTGTTGAGTAACTACCTGCGGCTGTTGCAGCTGCTGTTAACTCACCTCATTCTGCACCTGTGGATTCAATGGTTGATTTTCGGCATTAACTTTCGGAGGAAATTTACACTCGTTTCTCCAGTGCCCTAATTTTCCGCAATTATGACATGGCCATTTCTTTTTAGCTTCTTCTATACTCATCTGACCTTTTCCCTTACCAATATTCGGTTTGGACTTGGTCTGTCCTGCGTCATTAGACTGATTATTCATCTGAGCTTCTTGCTTTTCTGCAACCTTTACTTGTGCCCACATTGCCTTTTCCTTGAGTTTACGCTGTCTACACTCAATATCATCACTACAATATTTTGCATACCGTAATACCTCATCTACTGTGCTATTCTGCCAACATAATATATGCTGCTTAATCATCTCACTTATCTCAGATCTCAATCCATACACAAATCTATACACAAAATGACTCATGTCTTTTTCACTCAAATTCTCATAACCAATATACTGCTTGAAAACCAAAAGCAACCTCTCATAGTAGGCATGTACAGACTCCTTACTCTCCTGAGTTGTTCTATCAATCTTTACCCAGTCCGTTTCTTTTGGTGGAATCTTATTTTTCAGAAATGTGATTGCCTGTTCATATTTTCTCATTACTTCTGAACCTGGGGCTCCTGTTTTTGCATCTCTAGGATATTCTTCCTTCGGCCAATCAATTGTAATTTTACACTCTGTCCATAAATCTGCAGGAACAACAATCTCAAACAATCCATCCAAATCTTCCCACAATACCTTTGAAACTTTTACAAACCTTTCTACCTGTCTATACCATTCTACAGGTTTCTCTCTCAATCTTGGAAAATCATTTGTAAATGACAATATATCTTGTCTGGACCATGGGGCATGTACATAACTTCCTCCTGGAGTTTCTCTCATTGGACACTCCATTACCGTCGGTTCGTTGTCTTTTACCGGAAAAGCCAATGATGCCTTATCAGTTGTTCCCTCCTTTCTCTTTATCCACCTACTTCTCCACTTGTCTACATCTCCCCATTTTCTCAGTAACACAATCAGTTCTTTTATCTGTGTTAGTCGTCCTGAAGTGTTCAGATTTTCTATGTCTTTTTCACTAAAATCTACCCTGTACGGTTTCTGCAATCCTCTAATTTTTCCAAATTCTACTCCTAGTTTGTTTGCTGTCTCTTCCAATTTTTCATGCAAGTTCCTAGCTCTCCAAGTGACGCTTTTACACATAAACATTAATTCATCATCTTGATATGACTTCAATCGATCTGTACCAATAGTCCCTAGAATCAATTCCTCCATATCTATCTTTAATCTGACCACATCCAAAGGTTGTGGTCAGCATCCTTTTTCTGCAAGCTCCTCACCCAATCATTTAATTCCAGTCGGACCCACAGGGGTTTTATTTACTTCTGCCCAATTTACACTTCTCTCCGGAGTTTCAATTCCTGACTCAGTTCCCAGAGGAATCCTATTTATCGGACTCTCATTAATTGTCAAATTTACAGGTGGACTTGACCCAAATGGACCAACAGAATCTTCTTTCTCTCTATTTTCTGGAATTATCCCTTCTCTTACTTTTTGCATACTGGAATTTAATGGAATTGTTAAGGAGTGTTCATCTATCTTTTGATTTTCAAATACTGGGATTACTGGCCCTATAGTTACTGGCACAGTCACAGCTTCCATATTCTTTGTGAGTTCTCTTATCTTTTCAGTCAACTCTCTTGTGGTTCTGGCTAATTCAGCTGTATTACCATTATCATGTTTCACAGTCTGTGGTGCTTCTAGTTTATTTAATGGATTATTTATCTCAGACAATCGTTCAGGGCTTTGGTTTCTTACAGTTTCCATTGACGGTGCATGTGGTGTCACCACCACAGAATCCTGTTGATATGGAGGGGGTCTTTTATTTAAAATGTCCTCCAGCAACTCATCCTCTGTGTCGCTAACTCCATACCCATATCTCTCTGTTACTGCATGCTTCTTTTTCTCCGTACACTTTTTCCCTGTAAATTCTTCAACTGTTCTGACAGGAAACATGCCATCCGTCATGTTAGCATACCGCCATCGTCTCATCCTGTCTTCATGATTCAAACCCCATACTCTTCCATGAATTAAACTATAATTCTTTGCACCTCTGTGTCTTTCCCTTTCATACATCTTCCCATTCACCTAAGGCTTCGAACTGTGTCGGTCTAGGTCTCGGTTCAAGTCTCATCATCTTTTCTCTCAAATTTCGAAGTACCGCTGTGCTAAACGAACCATTTTCTGGAAATGCCAATACTCCATCGTCTTTGGTATACTTCGCCCAATTTTCCAACCAAATGCAAGTATGATAGCCATATTTCAACATCATATGAGATGCTGGCGTTTTCGGCGGAGGAAGTACTTCTCCTTCTCTCGTCACAACCTTCTTATCTTTCTTAAAGACATTTTTAAGCTTCGCAAACCATGACGGTTTCTCTCTACCATACTCATTATACTAAGCCATATTTCACTGTTCTTTCTCCCAAAACAAATTCACGCAATTCTTCACCAATCTGTTCTTTCTACCGTTCGGCTTATTCGGACCTATCCCAGCGCGTCTCACACCAACACACCAATCAGAAAGCTTTTACGTCACTCTCACACTAACCTATCCCAGCGCGTCTCACACTAACGCACCAATCAGGAAGCTCTTCGTTCTTCCACAACTGGCCAATACCAGCGCGGTTTTTGTTGACGTCCGCTCTACTCCTGTTTCTACTGACCCCTCCTTTACAAAATTTATCGGCAGTTTTCTTAACTTTTCTTTTCAACTAAATCGATTAGTTACAACATAAAACACATTACCATTGTCTGTTTTCTCTAAACAAAAGAGATAGTCTATTCCAACTTACAAGAAATACTGTTTCGTTCGATAAGTGTAGCACTTCCCTCTACCTTAGCCTTCTCTCAAGCAAGAGGTAAACACGTTTCTCTGGGGATAAAACACATGTGGAGACTACACTGCTCCTGAGAATTAAGGCCAAAGTTTCACAAGAGAACCTGTTGCTATTTCACTCATATGTAATTCGTACATGAAATTTCCCTAACATAACACAGTCCTGTGTTATCACCAATTTTGAAATCAGACAATGCACAATTCCATGTGACTTCTCTTGCCACACCTGTCTACTTCCTACTTCCCGGAAGCTTCAAAATTCTGACTTACACATTACGTAATACAAACTCAACATAGAGTGTTAGACATAAAAATCAATAATCAATAATCAATAATCACCAAACTAATCTATAGTAACCATAACTCTGCTACCAAGAAATCTGAACCAGCGCGGCTAATATAAATTTTTCCTTTACAACCCTAACCCAGAAAAAACACCTACACAACCTTGATCACTTGAAACTTATGTCGGTGGGGCCCATAACACCGCATACATACATTCATTCAATCTCTGGATTAAACGCAAAGGAAAATGAGCTGCTGGACAAGCGGGATACCTTATTAAAAATGACAGAATTATAATCTATACATTATATATGTTACCGTCAAAGTGTGAAATCCCGGTATTGTATAGAATGCCTAGGTAATGTATGGAATGCCTGATGGTTTTCGGCAAACTATGAAATATAAGTTTTTGGGGGAAATGTTACATACTTTTCCTAGGCATTGTATACAATTCCTAGGCATTATACAGAATGACCAGTACCCTTTACGCAAAGTGTTAAAAGGGCACAAGATGAGATTCCTAGGCATTCGGCAAAGTGTGAAATCCCGGTATTGTATAGAATGCCTAGGGAATGTATAGAATGCCTGATGGTTTAGAGGCAAACTATGAAATTTAAGTTTTTGGGGAAAATGTTACATACTTTTCCTAGGCATTGTATACAATTCCTAGGCATTATACAGAATGACCAGTACCCTTTACGCAAAGTGTTAAAAGGGCACAAGATGAGAAGCCTTTATTAATTAATACGCATTTGAAAGTGAAAGAACAAAACTATTCTGTACATTAACTAGCCATTCTATAGAATGCCGGATTTCACACATTGTCGGGCGGGAATAAAATGGCGGGATTAGGCGTATTATATACTTGGCCGGCAGACAATCCGGCAAAGTCTACAATGCCTAGGCAATGTATAAAATATCAATCATTTCATACTTTGTCGTTCCATTCTCAGGCACTCTATACATTACCTAGCCATTCTATAGAATGCCGGAATTCACACTTTGCTGGGCGGGAATAAAATGGCGGGATTAGGGGTATTATATACTTTGCCGGCAATGTATAAAATATCAATCATTTCATACTTTGACGTTCCATTTTCAGGCCTTTTCAGGCATTCTATACATTACCTAGGCATTCTATACAATGCAGGATTTCACACTTTGACGGTAACATATACATTAACTTCGGATCCTGTCGGTTTTAAACATCAAGGCACTCCGCTATTCGGTCGATGGACCAACTAGTAGAATTAGTTGATGGCGATTAAGACCAGCTTAATCAAAATTAAGACCTTTGACATTTATAAATCACAATTTTATTTAAAGAACCACAGACTCATTTAGAGTTAACATATAATTTTATCGAAATTCTTTAGGCAGAAGGTAAAGTTTATTTTAAGCAAATACATTTATTATATCAGTAAGCATGTAAGTAAAAGGTTAGGAAAAATGGGAAATACTCATTACCCTTGGCCATAGGGCGATGACAAGAATGGTTCATTAGGAAAGAAAGATGAACCGCAGATCACAGGATGGACTCCCAAACTGACTGACTGTCCCGCTAACCTCCTCGGACGCAATCACCTCCCGGGCAAATTCCCGCAACGATCTCGTTCCTTCCCCAGTCAAAGTTCAAAGTCCAAAATGACAGAGTCTCTCGCAGCATCAAGGTGGAAAAAATGAAAAGCAAGTTTTTTCACAACGTAAGAGCAGACTCTCTTATACCATATTCTCTGGCTCACTACACTCAAAAGTTGCAATCCTTAGGGGCAGAAATCACGCTAATTGGTCCATTGGAGGGGTGGTGATGGTCACCTCATCGCCCTCCTTGTTCGAACCGGTTTGAGGACAATAAAGCACACAATAAGTCTCATGATCATGGTGTCCAAAAGTAGTCCAATTTGTTAATCCATTTTGTAACAATCTTTGATGGTCACATATTAGTTCATCCCCTGTCGCTCGATTTTCCCATCCGTTCCCAGGCATATATGCTGAACTCTTGGCACAATCCTCGTTGCAGGACAGATTGGCCTTGACATCTCTCACTCCGGGCACAGGCCGCATACACGTGACTGGAGCATTCACACTGAGCCTGCGCGGAGGCCATCTTATTCAGCGCACTCGATCTCGTCCTTTCCAGCGGCCATTTTCGGAGCATGGCCTAGCAGGCCCGAACGAAACTATCATAAGAACAAACACAACGAAAATTAAAACATAGAAAATAAGCCTTTCTGTTTACCACCCGCCATTCTAAAGACCCGTGTTAGATGTTACCTAGCAGAAGCGACATTTAAAGCCATTTTACTTACCACCTGCATTCTTTGCCACAATACAATTCTACTATGCAACACAAATCATGCAATTTACTCTATTTACTACGCAAATCACAATACTAACGTTAATTAGCTTTACATTTGTAAATAAATTAGAATTTACGATGTCAGCAATTTGCCCATGTGTACTGTTTAATAAAAAGTGCATTTTGTTGATTAGTCCATGCATTTCAAACGGTTAGTATCATTAATGGTTATGGGGTCATTAATTTCCAAGGGGTACAAAAAAATATTTTGTTTCCCCTGCTCCATCAGATTCCTCAGCCATCAACTCATTCAGTTCCAGCGTTTCCAGAAGCTTACTTAATTCAGAATCATGTGCTTCCCTATTTCTTCCCATAATCATGATGTCATCTTGGAAGAAAATGACCCTTTTATTATCCTGACAGAGTTTAGACATAAGGCGCTGGAACATGGCCGCGGCAGAGGCTAGCCCAAATGGTACCCTTTTAAACTGGAAACATCCAATGGGCGAGATAAACGCCGTAAGATGTTTACTATCCTGGTGAAGTTGTACCTGGTGATAGGCAGATGTAAGGTCTATGGTGGAAAACCACCTCATTCCTTTGGTCATGAACAATAACTCATTTATGCATGGCAAGGGGAACACATCTACAAAACTTTTCTTATTAAGTTCTCTCAAGTCCACATAAACGAATGTTGTTGGATTTCCAAACAACAACCAAAGGAGCCAACCAATCAGATGATTCCACCTGCTCAATCATACCACATTCAACCAACTTAATCAGCTTCCTTATCACCTCGCCCTTCACACTTAGCAGGGCATTTCTCAATTTTTGTATACATGGTTTTGCATCCTTTTTAAGCACAATTTTATGAACAAAACCCTTCAATTCCCCGGCAGCACCACTGAAAACCTTTGGAAATTCTCTGACTATTCAAGTGTGCAACTTGGACTCCTCACTCACTATCAATACTGGATCAGAACTATTTGGATCTAGAATCAATCAATCAATCAATCAATCAATCACGGCATTTATAGAGCGCGCTACTCACCCGGGAGGGTCTCAAGGCGCTGGGGGAAGGGGTAAGTTACTGCTCGAACAGCCAGGTCTTGAGCTGCTTCCTGAAGGAGAGATGGTCCTGGGTTCGCCGAAGGTGAGTGGGGAGGAGTTCCAGGTCTTGGCTGCCAGGTAGGAGAAGGATCTTCCTCCGGCGGTGGCTCTGCGGATGCGTGGTACGGTGGCGAGGGCGTGGCTGGTTGATCGTAGCTGGCGGGTGGGCGTGTAGAAGGTCATGCGGTCGTTGAGGTACTTGGGGCCCAGGTCGTGGAGGGCCTTGTGTGCGTGGGTGAGGAGTCTGAACGTGATTCTCTTGCTGACGGGGAGCCAGTGCAGGTCTTTCAGGTGTCCGGTGATGTGGCTGTGTCGGGGGATGTCCAGGATGAGTCGTGCGGAGGCGTTCTGGATGCGCTGGAGTCTTTTTTTAAGTTTGGCTGTGGTTCCGGCGTAGAGGGTGTTCCCATAGTCCAGTCGGCTGGTGACGAGTGCCTGGGTGACGGTCTTCCTGGTTTCAGTGGGGATCCATCTGAAGATCTTGCGGAGCATGCGCAGGGTGTTGAAGCACGAAGATGAGACGGCGTTGACTTGTCTGGTCATCGACAGGGAGGAGTCCAGGATGAAGCCCAGGTTGCGTGCGTGGTCCGTTGGCTTGGGTGCGGTGCCCAGGGCCGGGGGCCACCAAGAGTCGTCCCAGGCGGAGGGTGATGAGCCCAGGATGAGGACTTCCGTCTTGTCTGAGTTCAGTTTAAGGCGGCTGTTCCTCATCCAGTCGGCGACGTCTCTCATCCCGTCGTGTAGGTTGGCTCTGGCGGTGGTGGGGTCGTTGGTGAGGAGAGGATCAGCTGGGTGTCGTCGGCGTAGGAGATGATGTTGAGGTTGTGTTGGCGTGCGATGGCTGCGAGGGGGCTCATGTAGACGTTGAAGAGGGTTGGACTGAGTGAAGATCCTTGTGGAACGCCGCAGATGACTTCGGTGGCCTCGGATCTGAACGGGGGAGGCGGACTCTCTGGGTTCTTCCGGCGAGGAACGAGATGATCCATTCCAGTGCTTTCTCTCGGATTCCGATGTTGCTGAGGTGCTTCACTAGGGTGCGGTGGCAGACGGTGTCGAACGCCGCGGAGAGGTCCAAGAGGATGAGGGCTGCTGTTTCCCCGTTGTCGGTTAGGGTTCTGATGTCGTCGGTGGCTGCGATAAGGGCGGTCTCGGTGCTGTGGTTGGCCCGAAACCCGGACTGCGAGGGGTCGAGGGATCCATTCGTCTCGAGGAAGGCGGCAAGCTGTCTGTTGACGGTCTTCTCGATGACTTTGGCCGGAAACGGAAGGAGCGAGATGGGACGGTAGTTCTTGAGGTCGGTGGGGTCCGCCGTTTGTTTCTTCAGGAGGGCGGTAAGCTCGGCGTGCTTCCAGCTCTCCGGGAAGGTGGCGGTGTGGAAGGAGGAGTTGATGATGTCCCGGAGATGGGGTGCGATGGTGGCGTCGGCTTTGTTGAAGACGTGGTGTGGGCAGGGGTCGGTTGGTGATCCGGAGTGGATGGAGTTCATCGTGCGGGTGGTGTCTTCGGTGCTGATCGGGGTCCAGTTGCAGAGGGTGGTGGTGGCGGGCGTTGGTTCGGCGGTAGGGTGCGTGGTCTGTGCGTCGAAGCTGTTATGTATGTCGGTGATCTTGCGGTGGAAGAACGCGGCGAGTGAGTTGCAGAGGTCTTGCGAGGGGGTGATGTCGTTGTTTCCGGCGCTGGGGTTGGAGAACTCTTTGACGATGCTGAAAAGTTCCTTGCTGTCGTGGGCGTTGTTGTCCAGTCGTTCTTTGAGTGCTGACTTCTTGGTGGCACGGATCAGCTGGTGGTGTTTGCGGGTGGCGTGCTTGAGGGCGGTCCTGTTGTCTGTGGTCTGGTCGAGTCGCCAGGCTTTCTCGAGAGTGCGGCAGTTCTTCTTGGATTCCTTGAGTTCGTTGGTGAACCAAGGGGTTTTCTTGCTTCCGGGTCTGCTGGGAGGGTTTTTAGTGGTGCGAGGTCGTCGGCGCAGGCGGTCAGCCACTTGGCGAGGTTGCTGGCTGCTTCGTTTGGGTCCGTTGTGTTGGTGGGTGTGTTCTGGCTGAGGGAGGCGGTGAGCTGCTCGGCGGTGATCTTGCTCCAGCTCCGGCGGGGAGCCTGTTGCGGGTGGTGGTGGGTCGCAGTCTTTCTGAAGCTGAAGTGGACGCAGCTGTGGTCGGTCCAGTGGAGTCCGGTGGCGTGGCTGAAGGAGATGTGTTTGCTGGAAGAGAAGACGGGGTCAAGCGTGTGGCCGGCGTAGTGGGTGGGTGTGTTCACCAGTTGCTTGAGTCCGAGGTTGGCGAGGTTGTCCAGCAGGGCGGTGGTGTTTCTGTCATTGTTGTTCTCCAGGTGGAAGTTGAGGTCCCCTAGGAGGATGTAGTCGGCGGAGGGCATGGCGTGCGGGCTGATGAAGTCTGCGATGTCTTCGCTGAATAGTGTGCGTGGTCCCGGGGGTCTGTAGATGAGGGTGCCTCGGAGGGTGGTCTTGGGGTCAGTGTGTATCTGGAAGTGTAGGTGTTCGGCGGCGGTGAAGGTCTCGTCGGAGTTAGTCTAGATGCGGATGGTGTTCTTGTGTACGATGGCGATGCCTCCTCCCGTCTGGTTGACGCGGTCCCTCCGGGTGATCTTGTATCCGTCCGGGATGGCTATGGCGATGTCGGGCGCTGAGGAGGCGTTCATCCAGGTTTCGGTGAGGAAGGCGACGTCCGGTGCTGTTGCGTCGAGCAGGTCCCAGAGTTCCACGGCGTGCCTGTGGACGGAGCGGGTGTTCAACAGGATGCATTTCAGGTGGTTGCTGCTGGTGCTTGACTTGGCGGAGGTGGTGCACGTCCGGGGGCAGGTGAATCGGCAGGTTTGGCAGGTGAAGGGTCCGTGGGTGCGTCTCGGTGAGGCTCGGTAGCAGGCAGGGTTCCGGCTGGCATTGAGTGCGGTGAGGGTGGCGGCGTCGTAGGTCCGTCGAGTAGTGTTGCATCGGTGGGATCCAGGGGTCCTGGCGCTGGGCGCGGGCGCGGACGGGCGCAGACGGGCTTACCTTTGGCGCACCTTCGGCGCTCCGTCGGTGCTCCCGCTGCGCGCGGCCGCTGCGCGGTCGCTCAGGGGGCGTCATAAGTAAGGAGCCTGGAGGGAGGAGCAGCTGGGTGGCGGGAGCGGGGCGGCGAATGGAATCAGGGGGGGCGGGGCCGCAGGGAGGCAGTGGCGGGAAGTCCCAGGAGCAGCGGGAAGTCCCAGGAGCAGCGGGCAGCGAGCGAAGGAATCTCCAGGCAGGAGGCGGCAAGGCAGGCAGGAGCGGCAGCAGTGAGTGGGGCGACCAAGTCCTGTGGAGGGCTGAGCGGTCACACTCTGTGGTCTCCTACGGTCCCCTTAAGTAAGGAGCCTGGAGGGAGGAGCAGCTGGGTGGCGGGAGCGGGGCGGCGAATGGAATCACGGGGGGCGGGGCCGCAGGGAGGCAGTGGCGGGAAGTCCCAGGAGCAGCGGGCAGCGGGAAGTCCCAGGAGCAGCGGGCAGCGAGCGAAGGAATCTCCAGGCAGGAGGCGGCAAGGCAGGCAGGAGCGGCAGCAGTGAGTGGGGCGACCAAGTCCTGTGGAGGGCTGAGCGGTCACACTCTGTGGTCTCCTACGGTCCCCTTAAGTAAGGAGCCTGGAGGGAGGAGCAGCTGGGTGGCGGGAGCGGGGCGGCGAATGGAATCATGGGGATGCGGGGCCGCAGGGAGAATAATACCTAAATCATCCTCGTCACCAAAACTGTTATGTTAATAACAGTACATACACAAGGTTAGTATTCAGTAGGCTTTATTGTAAGGTCTCACAACCCTTGACATCAACAGATGCAACCGGCAGGCTCCCAACAGTCTTCTGAGTCTTCACTACATTCTCCTCAGAACCCTATCAATACATTCTACACTCATCATAATAAACTACTTGGAACATTCTATAACGTGTGCACAAGGGTGCTCATGCACAACCCTTAAAAGCAGAAGGCTCAAGATAAACACAACATGTATCTCCTGTGACTTTCTGGCCTGATAGAGGCCCATCCTGAACTGACCCTTCCAAAGTCATGCCTTCTGCACCTCCACAATACCCTGCTGTCACGCAATCCCAGGAACGCCTTGCCATATCTTAAAGGAAGGGAGCGATGTGAATTCGAAAGCCAGACGAAGATAAAGAAACTTTTGTCTAGCTTCTCCTGGAGGTACCCTGGCCTTCATGTTAAAGATGGGAAGACCTGGAGAAGAGAGGAAAAATGGCTCTGTATGCCCTTACATCACGTGACGTGAAAAGGGAATTACAGAAGGATGAAACAGCAGCCGAATTATTGAAGGCTCAGTTATAAGAAACACATGTCATTCCCTGTGCAATTGTGAGCATGGTAGGTGAAATCAAGATTACTTCCAATGCGACATGGTTTAGGGAAGGAAAGTTTTATTTTTCTATTATGGCCCACGATGCGGCACATCCTGTCCACTTGCATTCCGGCAGAGTCACCGCTCTAACGGGAACCAAGAGAACACCCGAGCCGCGCATGTAAGCCAACATTCAAACATAAGCAAAGAATCACAACATGCCAGGCGTGCTGAGCGAGCCTGCTCAGTACGAGGATACATTACAAACACACGTGTGGCGCTTTACATTCCATTACAACATCTCCCCTTGTATTATCTGAACAGCAAAGTACCATCTTCTACATTGACTTTAATCACATACATAGTCATCATATTTTTTTGGACTTCTCTTGATCCGAGAACCCAACGAACTCATGCGAGTACTACCAGAAGCTGTAATAATAAGGTTTTTGACCTTCTCAAAAACTGTGTTTTGCACTTCCAACCACAAAAATGTCTGCCCTTTCCTTAACAAAATTTTAAGTGGCTTAACAGACTGTGCATAACCAGGAAGAAAGCGTGCATAATATTCCACCCACCCAAGAAATTAGAGAAGACCATCTCTGTCCCCAGAGGTTTAGTATCACTGATGGCTCTAGTCAACGAATCTTTGGTTTTAATACTATCACAAGAAACAGTATGTCGCAAGTATTCCAATTCATTAGTGGCAAATCTGCATTTCTCCAACTTCACAGTCATAGCGTTTTGTAATAAAATAGACAACACTGTCCTAAGAATTTTGTTATGTTCCTCAAGGTCCTTGGCACATATCAGTATATCGTCCTGATATGCCTGCGCACCAGCTATGTTCCCAAACAAATTGGCCATGAGTTTCTGAAACATGCTGGCGGCAGACGCCAGGCCAATTGGAAGCCTAAGATATTTGTACACACCACAAGGGGTAATGAATGTGGTCAATTCTTGAGATTCAGCGTAGAAGGCAACCTGGTGATATGCCGACCTTAGGTCAATAGTGGAAAACCAGCGTGCCCCTCCTAAGCTAGCCAGCAAATCTTGTATTTTAGGCAGTGGGTGGCAATCCACTTTAATATTTTTGTTAAGAACGTGCAAGTCAGCACATAACCTGATGCCACCAGTCCTCTCGCACACAACAACAATGGGCGCCACCCACTGGGAAGAATCAGTGGCTTGTATAAACCCTTGGGTCAGTAATTCATTGAGAGTGCTCTTCAATTCCCCCCTGGCACTCAAAGGAACAGAGCGAACTTTCTGGGCAACAGGTTGAGCATCAGGGATCAATCTAACCTTGTGCTCAAACCCTGCAACCTTACCAACATACTTAGCAATAAAGGTTTAAAATCTGCCAGAATGCCATTAACAGATTCCTGGGGATGATCATTAACAAATGAAATGGGTACCTTGGGCATCTCCTTCAGAACCACTGGATTGGTAGAACCAGGAACCAACAGTATACCCATCTTGGCCAAATCCTGCCAACCCACAATGTTCCTGCCCTTAACAGCAACATACACCTTCGTAAATGTTTCCCTGCCAAGACACAAAACCTTTGCTTTGAAATTGCCCAGCATATCAATATCTTGTTCCCCAAAAGCCTTTGGGTTAACATCTGTAGGGGAAAGTATGTGATGTTCAACATCCCAATGCTGGTAGAAAGTAGAGTCTCTCAAAATGGTTATGGGTGACCCTGAATCAGCCATGACCATTAACTTAATATGATCAACTAGAACTTCACATAAAGGATCTTTAACAGGTAATTCTTGAGTGTTACATTCCAATGTTAGCACAACATTTTTGGGTGAGTCAACACAACTCACGACATCTTCATCAACACTCCCTACTTTTGTTGTATGTCTTGCACTCCTGCACACACTATGAAAATGACCAATTTTTTTACATAGTGTACATTTCTTGCCAATTGCAGGACAACTTGGAAAATTACTAAGATGGATTTTAGAACCACACCTATAGCAAGAACCAAACACTTTCTTGTTTAACCTTTTAAATTGTTTCCCTTTAGAACCGATGGCACCCACTACCTCTGTGCACTCTTCTGTGGTTAAAACAACATTCACCATAGCAGAGTCTGGATTTAATATTTTTGAAGAAATCAGAGACCTTTCAATGCTCTTTGCCAGAACCAGAATCTCCATAAGTGTTGGATTTCTACAACTTAGAAGTGTCTCCTGTATTTTCATAGAGGCGCAGTTAAAAACAAATTGGTCACGAATGTAGGTGTCCAAATAAGACCAAACTCACAAGTGAAGGCCAGTACTCTAAAGTCTGATACATATTCCTCCACATTTTATTCTGGAAATTGCTTGCATTTGAAAAATGCATGTCGTTCAAGCATAATGTTAGGTTCATCAGCAAACTGTTTCCGTAATCTAAAAATCGCCTCAAGGTAAATATTCCACTGGCCACCACCTGAAGGTGGCGGTATAATTGGCAAACTGTCATAGATACGCTGCGCTGCGTGACCAAGACTCCCAAATAATAAGGCAAATGTACGAGCAGGATTATAGCCTGTAGCATCTATGGCAGGTTTAGTGATAGTTTGCTGCAAATTTGTCATAGAAGTGGAACGATTGAATGCACAGTTGAAAAAACTATTGATATTAAATGCTAAATGGTAAAGGAAGTGGATAGATGAGCATTTGCCTTATGTACTTCAAACACTATGTGCACAAAACACTCAGAAATAGGTACAAGCCTCTATCAAGGACTTTTTGGGAGATGAGTGCAAGGGTGGGTTCATTTTGGGAGTCCTACAGATTTAGGTGCTCCAAAAGAATGGAAAGTTGTGTCAGCAGCATTTGTACGACTGTAAGCAAGCAAACAATCGCAGGTGTGGGGGAAAAGGAAGATGGCGGATTGACTCTGTTGGGAAGAACGCGTCCATTGAGCCCTCTGCAAGTGATGCCAGCAAAACGCTATTGAGCGGCTTCCCTTATATGTTTGGCGTGCGATACAAAGTGTCCTGAAGTCTGTGCAACAGTAACACTAACCCGATAGATGTTGCGTTGGTGTATCCAGCCTCCTCGTCGTCTTTGGCGACTGTTTGTGAATCCCCGCCAGCTGACCGGCCGTGGCACTCGCTTTTCTGCTCTCTCCTGGCACGGGCTGCTCTCAAGCTACGATATGGCTCCTCCCAAGATCAGCTCTTCGAGGAGCGGGTGCTCCGCTCGGAACTCCGTAACTGTTGGTGCCGGGGCCCCGCTGACTAGACTGGCTGAAACCGACTAAATCATCACCAAGAATGGTTGTCAGGAGCAGCAAATTGGAGAAACTGATTATAAAGCTGCTCCAGTCTGGAAAAGCAGCCGACATCTTTTCTGATGTCCCTGAAACGGCCATGGCAGATACTATATTGGATGCGATCCACTCAGGCGGTGGGGTCAAGCCTGATGGAAAGGAGGGAAGTTTTGATGGCTTGAATGGTGTACTTGGTGCTGCGAACTCAGATCCAGCAGATTCAGTGCACATCTGCTCAGAAGCTACCCCGCATGAGCTGCTACAACCACAGCTACAGCCGCCACTATCGCTGCAACAGACGGCTACTCAGCCTGCTACTATTAAGGAGGTTAGTAGCGATGCTGTTGTCTTTAGTTTGGGTATTACTAACGCTATATTGTTGCAACAATACTTGCCTCCGTTACTGCCAGCACTTACAGAGGGGGTGAGCAATGTTGCAGTCTGCCCTACTCCAGGAGCTGATTTGGGGGTTACAACTCTAACTGATCCAGTCACTGGGCCAGATATATCCCCCATCGGGGTGTTGACATCCTTTCAAACAAGAGATATAAGGCATATCGATTCGGTTGAACAATCGAAAGAATCACTTACTGGATGAGGTTAATGTCTCCCCCGTCTCACTCTCACTATTACAGCACGGGGATTATCCAGCACCAGATGCTCTGGGGGACTGTAATGATTTGATTAGTGTTTCCTCTACAAAAAAAAACCTCGCCAAGCCTGTTCGAAATTTTAAAATGAATACAGAGCTTCAAGGCAAGCGCGCAATCATATGGCACTACAGTACCACCGGGAAGGGAGTAGAAGAGGGGAGCCCCTTGCGCAAATGGGTTACTTCTAAAGTGGAGGTCAGAGCAATTATATCGAAACTCTCAAATTCCAGCCTGGAAGGTGGATCTAGTATCAACCTGAGCTTTGCCCCCTTCGTAGAGGTACATAATAACACACACTATTGAGAGCGAGATTCTCTGCCATCATCTAACCCTCTTTCATTGACAACGAACCACGCTACTATACCTACGACATCCAGCAGCAAATCACCAGAACCGTCTGAGCCATCACTTTGGTCCATTTTACAGGCTCTATGCGAGCAAAGAGCTGAGGCACAGGAGCATTACACGCAGCTCAGGGCGAACAACTTATCGATCCAGCAATCACTTTTGGAAGTGACTATTAAGCTGGCTTCACTTACCAGTGACATGGCGGACTTACAGCAGTGCCTTGCAGACAATGTAGAAACTGTGACAGCCACCACTCGCATAGCTCACGCCCATGACGATCAGCTAGCTGCTTTACAGGGGAAAATTGAAAATATGGAAAATCGACAGCATCGGTATAACTTTGGGCTGTTTGGAGTTCCTGAGGGGAAGGAGGGCTCCAACCTACGGACATTTGTAGTACAGCTGTTTCAGAAAGCCTTCCCAGACTTGGCAGACTGGCATTGGGATTCCCAAATTCAGCGGGCTCATAGGCTACCAATCTTTCTAAGCCAATTTGACCAATCCAACCTACGAAACCCTCGTCCAATTCTCATTTACATTGGCAACTTTCTTTTACGACGGGCAGTCTCCATTAAAGCTCGCCCTTCTACACCAGTGACGGCTGAGTCAATTTCATTCTCTGTAGGGTCATATCTATGTAAGGGGATAATGGATAAGAGGTGGAGGATGCGACAACTTATCGATCCTTTGAAGGCTACTGGGGCGCAGGTGTTTCTGCAGGAACCGGCCCGCTTGAAGGTCATTAAGGATGGGCAGTCCCAGATCTTTCACTCAGACTTGGAGGCAAAACGGGTTCTTAACCGTTGGCACAACTCTCCGGGAAAAAACTGACCTACTTTCAAATAAAGGTTTCTTTAAAAGGGTTGCTGATTCTTCGTTCTCCTGCCTGTCTACAGACTACACATACTTGGATACTTGCTTAACTCAGTTATAGCTCTCAATTTATTTTCTTTTTTCTTCTCTTACTTCTCTCAACTTTTGCTTTTGCTTAAAACCTGCTTAACTGTTTACAGTACAGGCTTCACTTTAAGGGGGGCTCCAGGACGCTGGACTCCTTGGTGGCTGCCATCCATCGACAGCCAATGAAGGGGTGATTCCTTTTCTAGATCACTGGGAGGGAGGGTGGGGGGAAGCTGGGGAAAAGGGAGGGGGTGGGTCAAAAGAGGGCCTGTGCTCAGGCCAGAGGGGAGACCTGAGGGGGGACCAAAGGGTACTAAGTAAATATGATTTGAACATTATACAAGTTGCTATTTTGGCTATCGGTCACTTTTCTTTCTGAAACTTTCTCTTTCGAATACTTTCAGTAGAGCACTATTGTACAGGACCTGGCAAAGGCTTAGGCGATGTTTTATTGCATCTCTTGCACTTTCCGAAATTATTAGCCTTCAATGACGGGGGCAATTAGATGTAGCTGGGTTGAATGTGGCAACTAAGCTCCAGCTAGTAAGGAAAGAGCTCAAACTATACAAGCCCCATATTGTACTTCTCACAGAAACTTATTTGGCTTACAAAGATAGAGGTCTGCTCAAGCAGCTGGGCCTTGAAACAGTTGATTGTACATCTCGGCGCTGCAATTAGAGGGGTAGCTATTTTAAAAGATAAACAGTAAATTGCAATATCCTTAAGGTTTCTTCCGATCACTGCAGCAGATGGGTAATTTCACAACTGGAAATTTACATTAAAAAACATGTATTTTGTGCAGTGTATGGGCCCAATGTGGATGGTCCCACTCTCTTTAATACTTTAATGCTGGAATTGTTGGACTGGCAGGGCGAATTGATTATTATGGGGGATTTTAACTGCACTTTGAATTATGGTATGGACTCTACTAATAGGGCGGCCTTTCCGAGAATGGTCAAGGTCAGAAGCTCAATTTTGGAGATGGCTCGACTTCACTGTTTGTCTGATGTATGGCGGACACTCCATCCCACACTACCTGGGTATACTTACTATTCTGCCCCTCATAAGCAGTACTTCAGAATAGATCGGCCTTTGCTAAGAGTAATATAATAACAGTGGCCAAATTTGAGGTATGTCCCCGGATTACTTCAGATCACAACCCTATCTTGCTTAGTTTTCAACCCGGGACGGCAGATAAGATTAAACGGCCCTTCTCATTTCCTAGGCACTTGTTGACTGATCAGGAATTTATCTTGTTTATTCTAACTTCTTTAACTGACTTTTTACACTCTAATGTGGGCTCTGCTTCTCCTTTCATAGTATGGGATGCAATGAAGGCCTATGTACGAGGTATCACCCAGCAGTACGTCCTCCGTCAAAATAAAACTAACAAGAACGATATGAAGGTAGCCTGCCAGGCTTTAACGCAGTTAGAAACTCTCCACGCTGAGGAGATTAGGCTTAAGCTGGTCCGGACTGGCCATAGCGGGCACCAGGCATTTCCCCGGTGGGCCGCCAGGGTGGGGGCCGGTTTTGGGCCCTTGGGGGCTGTTTTTGTTACAGGGCCGTTTTTGCAGCATAGCTGCAATATCGGCCCCTGTAAAAATAATCGGCCGAAGCCGGCCCTGGCAAACAGCTCAGCCGCACCCCCAACCCCCCGGGGGCCGGCCGAGCACTTTGCCAGGGCCAGTTTTGCTTCCCAGTCCGGCCCTGGGCTTAAGGGTTTAAATGAAGAGCAGCCACATATGTCATTAATAGATAAACGCTTACTTATGGACAGGATGCTAAAAGAAAGGATTGCCGCTGCTTTTAATAAAAATCGCTCTGTGCAATATGAATATGGGGACCGGGTGGGGAGAGTACTGGCATATCAGCTGGCGGACAGGAAATCTAAAGGGCAGATAAAAGCTATAAGGGGAGGAGATGGAACTGTGCATACATCCCCCCACTCAATAATAGAACAATTCTCCCAATTATTTCAGAGACTCTACACTCCGTCCTGCTCACCTGATAAAACCGAACTTGATAACTACTTAAAAAGCTGCAATCTCCCTTGTTTGAATGAAGAAGAAGCTGCCCTTCTTCACAGTGTTATTACTAACGAAGAGATTTCGACAGCCTTGCCGCCTTATCTTCGGGTAAGGCTTCAGGGGATGATACCTTGCTAATCGAGTTTTACAAAACCTTCTAGAACCTTATCTTACCATTAATAAGCGAGGTTATACATCAGATTGGGATTCGAATGGAGGTGCCTAATTCTTGGGATATGACTAACATCATTTTCTTTTTAAAAAGGGAAGCCAGCAGACGACTGCGGATCATACCGCCCTATATCCCTTATCAATTCAGATGCTAAAATCTTTGCTAAAGTTCTGGCTAATCTGCTAGATCCTCCTATGCCTGGCCTAGTTTTGGACCAACAACATGGTTTCATAATAGGTAGAGATACCACGGCCCACGTTAATACAGCTATCACTGCGCTCGATTTTTCCAAAAAGACAACACTTAACATAGGGATGGTGCTACTAGACGGCGAGAAAGCATTCAACCAAGTGGTATGGGACGGTTTATGGGCCACACTAATGGCTAATGTGTTGGATGGTCGGTACAGCAAATGGGTCTGTGCATTATATATTAACCCACAGGCCAAATTAATATATACTAATCTGCATTCTGCCCCTTTCGAGATACACCGCAGCACTCAGCAGAGGTGCCCACTCTCCCCATTGCTATTTGCATTGTACATCGAGCCGTTTATTAGATCACTTAATCTTAATGCCTGCATCCTTCCATTTAGTATTGGGTCACGTGAATTAAAAGTTACTGCCTATGCTGACGACATAGCAGTTTTCTCTGCTGACCGGGCGATGGCACTTGTCTCAATTCAAGAGGAGGCGGAAAAATGTGGTCGCTTTTCAGGCTACAAACTTAACGCTCATAAAACCCAAGTTCTTCTTAATTTTTTACCTGGTTGCACCAATAATAGGGGGCTGCATAATCACAACCTATCTCGGGGTACGTATTTCCCCTCAGGTTGAACAGATATGAAGGCTTAACTATGAGCCACTACTGCAGTCTGTCATCCAAAGTTAAAAAAATTAGAATAAACTTCCAATTATTATAATTGGCAGATGTAATATTATTAAAATGACCATCCTGCCTAAGTTTGTATATTTATTTCGGGCTATCCCGTTACGCGTTCCCAATTTTTATTTTAAGAAACTGGAAGGTGCGATAAATAGCTTTTTATGGGGATATAAGCAAGCACGCCGAGTTATTTGATCACTTAAATTTCCCTATAAACAAGGAGGGCTTCAACTTCCTGATTTTAAATTATATTATTGGGCGGCGTTCACTGGGCGCCTTCAAAGTCTTTTGTCTATTAAGAACCACTATTTTTGTTTTTATCTTGCACTTGGATTGGATAGTAATATGTTTTTGCATAAAATCCTATCCTCCCGGAAGTATTTCATGATGCTGTTGGCCGACGCTGGGCAGGCTATGGGATTGAACGGCTTGGGCAACTGTACGATCTTAACGGCTTTCAAACTTTTGCGTGCTTACAATCTACGCATAACCTCCCGCAACCATTTTTTTTAAGTACTTACAGCTAAGAGACTATTTTCTAAGATGACAAATGATTCAAACACCGTATAATTGTGACTTATTAGCATGCTTATCAGATACTAATCAGAAATCTCGAATTAGTACAATGCATTTACAACTTTGCCAATATAGGAAGGATGATAGTCAGCGTCTGGCCATCAAGTGGAGTCAAGCTTTAGGCGTTGCCATTACTCCTGTAGAAATAGTTTCCGCTTTAGATACTTTGGATGGGGCTATTCACTCTACCAGTTTAAAGCTGCAGCAATTTTGCACTATTTGTATGCTGTACTTTACTCCTGAAAAGATCGCCAAATGGGCACAAACGGCACGGGGAGACGGGGGAGATAGGACGCTTTGCCCGAAATGCGGATTTGGCTGCAGCTAATATTGTACATATGTTTTGCACTTGCCCCAAGCTTGATACTTTTTGGGGGGAAGTTACTCAAATTATTGGTAGTCGTTTGGGGTTGGATTTCTCTCCCAATACAAAGGAAATTATGCTAGGCCACAAAGAGGAGGCTAACAAGGGGTTGAGATTTTTCTTTACCATCATTTTAGTTGCAGCTCGCCTCTGTATTGCAAGAGCATGGATCTCGCCAATCCCCCGGCTGCATTAGAATGGTGGGCAATCATGAAGGATCTCTATGAAAGGGAGCGAGCATTAGCTAAAACTAGAGGTATGCGCTCACTTCAGAAACTGGATCGCATATGGAACAGTCTTGTTTGATTCAATATACTAGATTATGATCTAAACCGATTCTTCTTATTCTTCCTTTTTTTCTTCTTCTATCTTCATGGGGATTGCAATGTATATGTATTAACTTTTTCTTGTTACTTAATTTGAAGCCTTTTTCTTTTGTACCCTTTGGCTAAAATTAATTAAACATTTTTTTTTAAAGCATTTGTACAGGAAATGGTCGACAGACTAGCCGCATGCAGCCAAAGCCTCTGCAGACCAACAGATGAGAGAAGAGATCAGACTCCGACATGACATTCATTCACATAGAAGGCAGATGAATATTGGAGATGAATTTATGGTCTACTGTTCTGATAAATACACCCCCTTTCCAGTGTCACGCTTTTCAGGATTACAGAATACCAAGTGTGTTTGCAAAATTTTAGTTTTTACACTTCTTACCCTCTGCACATATGTTATTACTATCTACTGACTAAAGGGAGCTCATTTTCGACCTTGAGTGAATGCAAGGGAGGATATGCGGCTTAATGGCCATAGTGGCTGGTCTTAGCCCTCAGGATGCAGGTGCGAGTCCCGGCCTGTATCCTGTGGGGGGCTCAAAGAAGCCCCACTGGGTTTGAGAGTAAGAAAGAATGAAGCAGACCTGCCAACATTGGAAACATTTCTACAGTTTGATCCACTAACAGTTTCGCAGGGTGTTGGGGGTGCAAATGAATGAAATGCTTACAATGAAAGTGAGTCTTCCCCCCCAAAAAGTGCTACAAATGAGGCCAGGTGGTGCACATTACACTATTTTTTAAATGTATCAGTTTAACATCACTGTTTTTACAAGTTGTTCTGTACTGGAAATCCTAAAATATTCCAACACTACCTGCTCTGCCATAGTACCCAGAAACACTCATCTTCAGTAGAATCGCACCCAGCTGTAGGCTGGAAGGACAGTTCAGTGAGCGAAATGCCCACCTCTTAAATATGCGGCGATGCACGGCCTTATAAACTGAGCAATATTAAAGTAGGCGATAGTAACACCTCTTCCATTCGCTGCTTAGAAATGGCAGGTGTGGTATGATGTCCTATATAAGGAATGTGTTGTTATTTTGTGTCAATTTGAAAATCAAACACACACGTTTATTCTAGACGTTTTGACCAGGTATTGAAACTGCGACGTCTATTTTCAGTTTCTTGTCCTGATCTTTCAATTTAGTATTGCTTGACATCTGATGTAAAGCATATATGTTATCACCAGATGTGCGAAGTTCCTGGAATTAGGTTTCCTAAAGACTGGGGCAATTTTCTCACACTCACTCATATGTATTTCCACTGTATATATAACAAACTTGAATTTCTACATTACATTTGGTTCATGTTCATACTTGTGTTAGCTCGGTAAGGGTAAGGAGTGACAGCTCTTTTTGTAACCATCCTTTAATTTGTCCAGTTTTGCTTAATTCCAAGTGACAAGGCAATAAAGTTCATTTGAAGCAAATTAAAACGTTCTGTGTTATTAGCCCTGATCATTATTTCCCATAGCCCCACTATCACAGTTGTGCCCTCTGGGCACACCCAGAGATGAGATTCAGGGAGCCAGGCTGCTGGATTTGCCAACATGAGCACATTTGAGGCTGGGTGCCACACTGCACAGCATTTGTTTATCTGATGGTTGTCACGGTGCAGTTCGACGTTTTCCAGCAAAGTAACAAAACAAGAAATAAGCAAGCCAATAGGTCAGGCTTATCAATGCACTGTGAAGCCAGACCTAAAGATCCATGTGGGTTAATGACTGCCCTCCTCCCATCTCTGCTGCTTGAGAAAAACACCATACTTTATCCAGTTATATATGACACTTGATAGAATTACAGTGTCATGTATTTGCCCCTGAACGTTTAGCTGGATAAATAAACAAAACACAGCTATGTGAAGGGCAAGCACTTTTTTGGAAGCACACTGCCCAGTCGAAACATGTGCTCCTGGCTGCCAACATCTAGGAGGAGCCAAAGCCCCTTTCTAGTGAAGATCACATAACTGTCTGGTGACAGCTGCACTGTCATCAAAATGCATTTGCTACACCTTCAACATCACAGTGTATAGTTGTCACCTTCCCATGGCATCTGGGCTGTTTAAAAGTCCCAGAAACACATGGGAGCCTCCAGGATTTTGGTGACCATTTTACAAGGCACATCTGGTGAGGGTGGGGAGGAAGTGTCATTGGTGCAGGGTGGCAGCCGGTCAGACATTGGGCAAACTGCTGACTGACCTGGTACTGAGATTGCTTGTACCCAATACATGAAGTTGAGAAAGCATTCATAGCGCTGGGCCCTATTAATTTCACTAGCCAGGGGGCAACTTGTTTTGAAGCACATGTGAACGGGTACCAAATATGCAGTTCCCACCCCTGAGTCTACCACAAGCTCACTTTCAAGCAATGCAGTCGCTATGTGTGGATGAAGTGATCTCAGAGCCCGTGCTGGAAATTTTGTAGGAAAGTCAATAGGCCTATGATGCCACCTTCTATGACTCATTCAGAGGGGGTATACCCTATCCACAGCCACTGGAATTATGTGGCAGGGGAGGACCAAATTATGCAGCAGGGTAATTAAATTATGCAGCAAGAAAAGGCAAATTATGCAGCATAATGTGGCACATTTTGTGATAGTTTTACCTCATTCTTTCACCATTTTTACACCTTTCAACCCTCTCTGGGCAACAGTTTCACCTTAATAGTACCTGTTTGACACCAAAATACAGCAATAAGTAACAGAAAGGTGACCACGCAACCTTTGCGAAGGGCCTTCCACTGCACTGTAAGTAAGTAATCTTTATTGCATATAGTTAATTAAACAATCTAAAAAACAAATTCCCTTTTGTGCTGTAACTGCTAACATTAGATCCAAAAAGTATGCACTGAAAAATTACAATGATCAATACTGACAATCAACACATTTCTCCCATTTAAAAATATTTATTTATGTCTGTATAGAAAAATTGTTATTATTCTATTTAAAATATAGAGTCTTTACAATTTGAACAGTCATGGACCAACTATCGTTGATCCTTCAATATCACAACAAAGTTTAACTATTCAATATTATCACAGTCCATTTACCCTTCATCAGTTGTTAAAAAAACATCATAATGCTTAAAAACAATACAATTAAAATAAGTTCTTCAATATATCCATTCAATCACAAACAAATCATGATTTTATACACATTCAGACAATATCTGAATGTGTATAAAATCATGATTTGTTTGTGATTGATTTGATAGTTGAATTTTTAAAGTATATGCTTTGGATGAATGGTTATATCTAAGAACTTATTTTAATTGTATAGTTTTTAAGCATTATGATGTTTTTTTAACAACTGATGAAGGGTAAATGGATTGTGATAATACTGAATAGTTAAACTTAGTTGTGATATTGAAGGATCTACGGTCGTTGGTCCATGACTATTCAAATTGTAAGACTTTATATTTTAAATAGAATAATAACAATTTTTGTATACAGACATAAATAAATATTTTTAAATAGGAGAAGTGTGTTGATTGTCAATATTGATCATTGTAATTTTTCAGTGCATATTTATTGGATCTAACGTTAGTAGTTACAGCACAAAGGAATTTGTTTTTAGATCTACCCTGTCCCTTTTGGCTAAAGGGGTGACTCTCTTATTTTTAGAGTATAGTTAATTAAAACCATCACAATATACAAACCAATAAATAAAACCACTCAATTTTTAAAAGGCAGACGAGATACTAGAGCATTTAAAAAATCAGATAGATGAAACGTAATTACCAAAATGATCTAAACAGGTGCCCTCTTTGGCTTTTTCCCAAAGCAGATTCTTAGCTGTTCGCAGACAAAACAGGGTTGAGTTGATAGTTGATTGCAGTGTGTGCTCATAGATGTGTGAGCTTTTTTTGTTCAAATAAGCAAAGGGAGAGCAGTTTAAAAAGAGTGGCACCTCTGAGAGAACAGCGGATTGATATCTGTCCAGTGATGTTAAAGGAGCATTTAAAAATGGCAAGTTGTTAGAAATGATAGTCCTCAGCAGCAGCGGTCTTGGTTTGAGTCTTTTAATTCCCATAATCCTTTATTCCGAGCCAGAAGAGTAGTTGTTTTTTGTGAGTTAAGTGTGGGCAACCCGGGGCGTCCCAGAAGCTGTGTCTGTGATTGCACTTGACAGTTTGTTTTCTACTAGTGCTAAAGTTTGACTAACTTGCAGTTTAACTGTAAGTCCTCTGGTTTGAAACAAGCTATCACAGTCTGTCTCTGCGTGCGGTTCGTACGCTAGTGTGTGCTCCTAGATGTGTGAGCGTGCTGTGCAAATAAGCAAAGGGCGTAGCAGTGTAAAAAGAGTGGCACCTCTGAGAGAACATTTGACTAACTTGCAGTTTAACTACGGGTCCTCTAGTTTGAAATATGCTATTACAGCCTGGCTCTGCGTGCGGATCCCATGCTGGTGTGTGCTCCTAGATGTGTGAGCTTGCTGTGTAAATAAGCAAAGGGAGAGCAGTTTAAAAAGAGCGGCACCTCTTAGAGAACAGAGGATTGATTTCTGTCCAGTGATGTTAAAAGAGCATTTAAAAATGGCAAGCTGTTAGAAATGATAGTCCTCAGCAGCAGGGGTCTTGGTTGGAGTCTTTTGATTCCCACAATCCTTTGTTCCGAGCCAGAAGAGTAGTTGTTTTTGTGAGTTAAGTGTGGGTGGCCCGGGGCGTTCCAGTAGTCGTATTTGTGCTTGCACTTAACAGTTTGTTTTCTACTGGTGCTAAAAATTTAACTAACTTGCAGTTTATCTGCGGGTCCTCTGGTTTGAAACAAACTATCACAGCCTGTCTCCGCATGTGGATCCCACGCTGGTTGAACTGCAGTTGAAGAAGGCGAGACCTCTCCTCCTTCAGGCTGATATACGTGCAGATCAGATGTGCCATGTGCTCATTTCCGTTGCTGCACAAGCAACATCACAATGGTATTTACCCCCTCAGCCAAGGTCGGCAATGCGACAAAGCTGGGAGTTTTCCTAATCATTGTTTCGGAAATTTTTCCTTGGTCTTCCTGGAATATCCCAGGCTGAAATATGACTGTGGTCTAAGCGATGTGTAGCGTTGATTGTCATCCAGGCGTGACTTCTTGCTGAGAAGGTGGCTTTGCCTTTTACTAGGGAGAGGCTCCTTATTGCCTTTTACACCACTTTTTTAAAAACTGCATGCGTAGTTGGAGCTTCCCAGAGTTGGGTGAGTCTAGTGTTTGCAAGGGAATCCTGTCGGAAATTTCTTGCCGGTGATGTCGTTCTGTGCTGGAACTCTTGCCAAAGTAGGTGATTTAGGCTGTTTGGGGGGGGGGGGCATTCCTGATTTTGTGCCAACAGGTTATCTAGGCCCCCTGTCTTGCTAGCTGTTGTTTGGTGAGGCCAAAATCCAGCCGAATCTGTGCTGCGGAGGCATAAGTTGGAATGTTGAACATGATGCTGTAGGCCCTGACTAATGTGCTGTCCGAGGTTTTAGAGTCTCTTCCTCTCAGGGCATCACTACCATATGTGCTGGTGGGCAGAAGTTTGGATTGTACAACCTGGAGGAGAGGGGAGAGCATGGGGCCTGTCAGCTTGGATTTTAAGTGCCTCAGAGTTGTTGCTAGGGCCATCTGTTTCCTTTTGATCATCTCAAGCTAGCTAGCGAATTGGCCTCCGTTATCGATAGTTACCCCCAGATATTATTAACTAGTTGTATTCTGAATTTGAGTGTTACCCAGGTGCCAGACATGAGGTTTTTCCCTTCTCCTTTTTATGGACATTGTTTGGTTTTCCCGAAGTTCACTTCAAGGAAGTTGTCTGTTGCATATCCCCGTAGAGTATGTAGGAGGCGTGGCATACCCACTTGCATGTGGATGACTAAGACCACATCATCAGCGTATAAGATACTGGATAAAGCCTTGCCACCGATCCTTGGAGCATGTGCATTGCATGAGTTAAGGGTCTGCGTCAAGTCCGCCATGTAGAGATTGAACAGGGTTGGGGCGAGCACACATTATTGTATAAGCCCTTTGGTGGTACAGATTCGCCTTGAGAGACATGTGCCATCGCCCAGTTTTACTTGCACCCAAGTGTCTGTGTGTAAGCATATTAGCATGTCGTGCAGAGCTTGCGGAATTTTCCAGAGTGCCAGTTTTCTCCGGAGTCTTGCTCGATCTATGTTGTCAAATGCTGCCCTGAAGTCTATAAAGCAAAGATAGAGTGTGTGTTTGGACGACTTTGCCATGTTCATAAGCAGCGACATAGTTAAGATGTTGGTTGTGGTACCTGCGGCTTTGGAAAAACCAGTTTGATTGAACGGTATGGTTTCTTTCTCTGCTGCCCAAGCCTGAAGTTCTTCTAATAGAGTGTCAGCGAAGTACTTCGCTTCATTATGAAGTAAGGCAACAAGGCAGTCATTTTTTGGTACAGATTTGTCCAGCTCTTGTAGATTGGAGAAATGACAGAGCCCTTCCAGGAGGCCGGTAGTTGTAACAGTTGCCTGATTTCCTGGAATAGTGAGTCTAGGGTCTCTACTCAGAAGTCGGAGTCCTGCTTAAAGTGGGCTGGTGGATTCCTGTTAGGTCCCGGTGCTCCTTCTCTCCTGCCTTTAGCAATTTGACGTTTGATTGTTGTTGTGTGAGATGGTCTGTCCACTTCCTGATGGTTTGTGTTGATTTCAGAAGTTTTTTTTTCTTTTTGTCTCAGATTGTGCTCGAGTTAAATATGCGGGTAACAGTCCGCTCTCAGTTTGTTGATTGAAATGAGTTGACAGGAAGTCTGTTGAGGTCTCTTCGGGGATGTGTGATGTCACCACTCCATGAGATGGGCGCATTATTTTGTTCACCATGGCCCAGAATCGTGTGCTGTTTTTGGCTTTGGTATCGCACAAGAGTTTTGCCCAAAGCTCATCTTCCCTAGACCTTTTGATATCCCATTTTAGCGTTTTGAGCATATTTCTCTGTTGTAGCAGTGATGATCTGAGATTCGGATCTCTGGGTTTGTGCCTCAGGAGTCTCAGCATTTTGTTTATTTTTTTTCGTTGCTTTTAGTTGATTCCGTTGAGTGCTGGGAAGCCATCCTGTTTCCATTGAATCGAGGGGCAGCCTTTATTTGACTGTCGTTGAAAATGCACTTGATAGATTGGCGGTAAAAGTTTCCTATTTGCTGATGGGACTGTCTATGAGGTCATTTTGGTTCTGTAATAGGGCCTTTGCAGCTTGAAGCACCTCTACTGTGTTTGCTAGTGAGGATTTGATTATTTTAAGGTTGATTGTGTGACTGGAGTGAGGACCCCCCTGGTAGATGTTCTAAAGCTGGTACAGTTGCCAGAAGGGTTACTTCTGCGGTCAATGGTCTCCAAGGTATAATGTGGCTACGCAGTGGAAGAATGGGAGGGAGATCAATCTATAGACTAGTGTTGAGTATGCGTTTTCAGAGTAGTACGAGGCTGCTGGAGGAGAGTCTTCAGGAAATCTGCCATTTAATACCCTATGGTTAATGTGCTCCAGGTCTTCCAGTAGGTGCCTGGCTGTTTTGCTCAATCTGCATTGTGGGTTTTTGTTCTGTTCAGGAATGTTCCAGACCAAGGACTGAGCCCGCCCCTTCCCGTCTGTTGAGGAGCCTAGAAGATGCAGTTTTAGGTCCCCTGAGAGGACGATATTAGGGGTTTCCTGTTTCTTTATAGATGACAAAAGACAGTCCACAAGATGCATTGAGTCTAAGATTTTTTGTTTTGGATTTATGTAGGCGTTAAAGATTAACACCTTCTTCCCTTTCAGAATGAGCGAGATCTTGATTGTGTTGACAGTTGTTGAGGAGGGAATTTCTTTAATAGTGGTTGTACTAGTTATTGACACATAGGTTGCCTACCCGCCTGATAGGTGGTTGTATTGTGATTTCTTGGCTGCTGGTGTGTGGAAGCATATGAAGCCCTGTAGTTGGAGTGGTTCGGCCATTCACTTTTCCTGCAGCAAAATTATATTAAATGATTTAATATATGATATAAAGTCTGGTCCTGCTATTTAGCTTCTTAAGCCATTAATATTCCATGAACAGAGGCGAAAAAATGAATTGCTATGCCAAAGTGGCCCTTTTTTTTGCAGATTTTGTCACTGGGTGCCCACAAGCCCGTTAATAGTTCTAGTAATCCGCTGAGTGTCACAGTACCCAGGCAGTTGCTGTGATGGGGGCTGGGGTTGGCTATGGCGGCCGCTGTTTGCCCGCTCCCTTATAGATGATTGGCCCAGCGCTCCCCTGAGCACTGAACTGGTGGTTTTCCTGCTGCTGCTGGTTTTGTTTCCTATGTTGGTGAGTAGGGGGAAGGGGTTTCCTGCACTGTGGTAGAGTGAGATGACTTGAATATTTTATGTAGGTCTAGCACTTTGTTAGCCAGCAACATTGATCTCCATGTGGCCTTGGCGGTTTCTCTTTCCGAATATGCATCTGTCCTGATAAATTCTATTGAAAGCAGGTTGGTTGTTTTTATGTCTCTTAGAGTTGGAATAGCTGCAGAATGTTACCTCTATTCAGGACATCGCAGTTCCCTTTTGACTTGAATTCAGGTTTCAGAAGCAAGTTTGATTGGTCCGGTTGCTGTCTGGTAGGGCTATCACTTGTGTGATCTTGTCCCCTTGGTTGCCGTCTAGGTGATTGCAGATTCAGTGCCCCGTCTCCATGGTTGGGTTGCGCCGTTGATATGGGGTTATAGTTAACGTGTGGTGGTCCAGTGCCTGCCGACCGCCGACCAGATGGGCCTTCTGTGCCAGCCGCTCTAGGCGCTTGGCCCCCTGTGTTGTCTGGTAAAATTGGGAGGCCAGGACTGGGTTCATACTTAGCTGTGGTCCTTGTGTTCCGGCCCCTGTGGTTTATCTGTGCCATTGTTAAGACTGTTCTTTCCCTCTCGCTGTCAGTTGCGTGATCTCTGGTGACTTCTGAGTCTCTGCTGGTGCCTCCATGTGGGAACTGGGCCTGCACTTTTGGTGACGTGCTAGTTGTGGTGCTTAGAGTTCTAAGAGGAGTGGCTGGTGCCCTCGGGGGGAATTGGGTCTCCTCCTTGGATGTCTGCTGTGAAGCTTTTGGCTTCTGTGTTTGAAGTGCCCTGCATGGTGGCCTCCCTATGCTCTCAGTTGATGGGATTGGCCTCCTGGCTGGAGGCTTCTAGATTGCTTGATGTTTGAGAAGTTGCACTTGAGTGGGTTCACGCCGTGTTCCGTTGTTTTGAGCAAAAAAGTGGGTATGCTTCTATTTGACTTGTTTCTGGTCTTTTGTTGCAGCCTTTTCTCCTGAGTTGTCGCCTTTGTTTGCCATTTTGGACTGGGACAGCTTCAGGTTGAGGTGGTGTTGATCTGGTGACGGAAGCTTCCCTGTATGGGCTTCCCATATTTACTTTGTGTGGGGTTTTGACAGCGGCTTACAGTCTGTTGTATCCTTCTTCAGATCACCAAGGAGAGTCGACAGCATGGAGGGGAGGGAAGATAGTTTCTCAACAATCGGCCCACAGCTGCAGATCAAATTTGCTTCCAGCTGGTCTCGAGTTATTAATGAGTTAAGATTCCATAGTTTTTCATTGATTCCTCTGTCAAATAGGGCCAAGGTGTTGAGAAGCGTCAGTTGTTTGCCCATCCTGTCGGACTGGTACTGGAGGGCTTCCACAGTCCAATGCGTAGTATTTAGCAGGGAAGCACACATGTTAGTCGTTTGAGGCAGAACCGTGTTATTTGGAGGGGCTCTGCTTTTGGAGTCTTTTTCCTTCGCTGCATTGACCAGAGCCGGTTTGAAGAAATCAGTGTGCAGGTCCTTTTGGGGGATCCAGCGAGTAAGTTGCCACCATGTCAGCCCATTCATGGGTTCCCAGATAGGGAAGGACTTCCAGCTAATCCTCCTAGATCTCGTGGGCTTCCCCCCCCCTCTTCGGATCTTGGTGTGATCTCCTTGGTCTGACGATGTCAACAACGGATTGAGGGAGTTGAGCGGGCCTGGGAGGGGCTTATGGTGGTGCAGTTATTCTTGTTCCATAGATTCACCAAGTGACTCATTCTTGCTGGCATCCAGTTTTTGCATGGAGTGAGTTTCTGGGCTGTGAAGGTAAAACTTGCTTTGGTGGGGCGAGTTTGTCTGCACTGGTTCCATCTCTTGAATGCCTCCTGTATGCATGGCTACTTGCAGGCCGTTATCTGGCAGGTGTGGTGGCGGTTTAATGGTGCTTGGGGCAGGTGTGTCCCTCCCTTCTGAGGTTTCTTCCCACGATATGTGAGTCGTGGGGTGCCTGTCAGTCTCGTACACCTGCTCAGCTGCTGCTTGAGGTTGTGGTAATTGCACAGCTTGCATAGATTGAGGTAATGTGTGCGTCGGATGGATGGGATCCTGCAGGCCTTGTATCCTGCTATGGGTGAGAAGATGGCGGAGTCTGCATCTTTTAGAAAGAAGAATTTGACTACAAATCTTGCAGCTGCATGTTTAGTAACGTTTTATCCATTTGAGCTACCAACTTTAAAAAGAAAATCTGACTCATCTATCCATTTACACTCTGACAGAATTGTAAAAAAAAACACACAAACTCAACAATATATGTACGATAAATTAAAAGAATACAAGTAGAAAAAGGAAAACGATGCTGCTTTCTAAACACGGCGGGCATATGTTTGCAAAAACAAAACTAAATATAGCAGCAGGTATATAAGTTATTGTAAATAATCTATCATTGTTTTAAAGTTCAAGCATGGCCACCAAATTTAGAAACAAGGTGTTGGCCATTTTTAAATGCTAAAACAATGATACACTATGAACAACAGCATTCCAAAATGATCTCCTGGTTTATAGGACGCGGCCACATGGAATGAGGCGAACTGCAGATAAAATGAGAGGCAACCTGTTAGCACTGCCTGGCGAGCTGTAGTATCCTCTTAAAAACATTGAAATAAAAAGAGAAGCAAAAAAATGAAAAGGGAACTATAAAAGGAGAAAAATCTAAACTAAAGGACTGGCCTATCAGACTTGATGCTGAAACACACTCATTTTCAGGAGGATGTACACACGAGATCAGAAAATGCAATTATTCACAGGACAAAAGAGCTGCTGGCTGATACAATGGGAACCATTACTCCATGTAGTTCTGTTAGACCTGTAAGCCTTCCGGTGCTCTTACCCAAAGCTCTTTTCTGAAATCAATTTTTGTTGGCTCTAGTACTCCGTGCACTTTACCACTGATAACCAGCGCTAAAGTGTTTGTTCTCGCTCTCCTTTAAACATGGTAAACTTGGCTTACACCTGATTGGCATATTTCATTTATTTATAACTCCCTTGTAAAGTGGTATACCATATACCAAGGGCCTGTAAATTAAATGCTATCAGGGGGCCTGCATCACTTATTGTGCCACCCACTTAAGTAGCCCCTTAAAACATGTCCCAGGTCTACCATTGCAGGCTGAATGCAATTTTATCCAACATAGGGATTCTACCATATACTATGTGAATATATATGCACCCATGTGTGTGCTGCTATTTTTATTGTTATTTTTATTTGAAGTGTCTAGTCATACGTGAAAAATGGTGCAAAAGGATCAGAGCTCCTTCTCTTAATTTGTGGGAAGGGCAATGTTTCAAAAAATTGTAAATACCCCTCACACACTGAAACCTGATTCAGTGTCATGCTTCATCATTAGGGTCTTCCCGCCCCTCTACGGGACGGGGCTTGCTACGACTTACGTGAGACGCAGGAGCACTTTATTCAGTGATTGGTGAGTATGTGTAGTGCGTGGGATCGTGAAAAGAAAATGTGAGATGGTTAAAATTCTCTGGCTAGTGGAACAAAAATACTTTATTGTCTTCCCTGTCTGAGAATAGTAAAAGTGGGAGGTGTAGATGGTGTACTATAATGAGTCACCTCCTACAAGGTCGACATGTTTCAGAAGCCATCCCCATGGCTTTCTTCCTCAGGACCAAAAAACCGATCCCTGTTACACCTCAATGGGTGATAGAATAAATGTACATATGCCTGATAGTCACAAACACTGTCCTTTGTTCCCTGTTATGGGAGTAGAAAAATATACCACTTGTATATCTTAAGAACTTTAGAATTTAATCGTTATCGCTCCATGAGCTCACACGAGTGGTGTTGGGCGCCTTCAAATAGACAATGCTGGAAGGAGCGTGATCACCAAAGGACCCCCAGGTCCCGACGAGCCACGAGAAGGTACTTCCTTTGGTGATCGCGCTCCTTCCAGCATTGTCTATTTGAAGGCGCCCAACACCGCTCGTGTGAGCTCATGGAGCGATAACGATTAAATTCTAAAGTTCTTAAGATATACAAGTGGTATATTTTTCTACTCCCATAACAGGGAATAAAGGACAGTGTTTGTGACTATCAGGCATATGTTACATTTATTCTATCACCCATTGAGGTGTAACAGGGATCGGTTTTTTGGTCCTGAGGAAGAAAGCCATGGGGATGGCTTCTGAAACATGTCGACCTTGTAGGAGGTGACTCATTATAGTACACCATCCACACCTCCCCACTTTTACTATTCTTAGCCAGGGAAGACAATAAAGCATTTTCGTTCCACTAGCCAGAGAATTTTTAACCATCTCACATTTTCTTTCACGATCCCACGCACTACACATACTCACCAATCACTGAATAAAGTGCTCCTGCGTCTACATAAGTCGTAGCACGCCCGTCCCGTAGAGGGCGGGAAGACCCCAGTGATGAAGCATGACACTGAATCAGGTTTCAGTGTGTGAGGGTATTTACAATTTTTGAAACATTGCCCTTCCCACAAATTGAGAGAAGGAGCTCTGATCCTTTTGCACCATTTTTCACGTATGACTAGACACTTCAAATAAAAATAACAATAAAAATAGCAGCACACACATGGGTGCATATATATTCACATAGTATATGGTAGAATCCCTATGTTGGATAACAGTATCAAGAGGAGGACGATTCTACCTTTTTCCTCTTCACTCCCTCCTTTTATTTTTTGATTATTTGAATGCAATTTTAAACTGCCAATTCGACTTGGTAATATAACCCCCTTGCCAAGCCTTAAACTCTTATATTATTGCGTATAAGTCACCCCTAAGGTAGGCCCTAGGTTGTAGCTCATAGGGCAGGGTGCATTGCAATTAAAAGGTTGGGCATGTACCTTTAAGTTTTACATGTTCAGGTAGTGAAAAACTCCTACATTTGTTTTTCAGTACTGTGGGGCCTACCTCTTCCATAGGATAACATTGGGGTGCCTTATTATATTTAATAAGTGCTAACATTTGATTGCGAACAGGTAAGCATTTCATGTTTGGTGTCTGAGAAATTGTAATTAAAAACCCTCTTTAATGGTGAAGCTGGATTTAAGTTACAATTTTGAAAATGCTGCTGTAACTATTTGGGGTCTGCAGCCTGTTACAGGGTCACATGACTGGGTGTAGTTGGTAGCTGGACTTTGTTTATTCCTCCCAGACAGCCACACAATAGAGGGATTAGGTGTGCATGTATGGGCCATCACTGGCAGGATAGGGCAGAGCTGTGCACAGTCACACTTCCAATAGAATAGGCTGTGCACCCCTGTGTTGTTCATGCAGACAGCCAAGAGCCAGGGCAGGGGAAGAAGAAACTTTAAGCACTTCAACTGGAATTCTCTAGAAACTTCTTCTACTTCAAAGAAGGCACCAGGTATAAAAATCAGACTCTCAGACCCACTCTTAAGTTCATTTTCTGGGCCTGCAGAAGGATTCTCAAAGGACTGTCTCCTGCCGAGGCCTGCTGTGTACTCCACAAGACTGTTTTGCTGCACCTGGAAGGACTACTTTGCTGCCTGGAGCCTGTCTGAACCCTCAGAGGCCTGCCCTGCTGTTTAAGCCCTATTCTTCTATTGAACCCAGGACTACCAGAGTGACTCCATGGGCTAGTTGGCTGGCCGCCTGATCAGAGCCTCAGGGACAGAAAATGCTACAACTATCTTGACTCCATATCTGGACTTAGCCTGAGTAAGTCTTGACCACCCAAGTGGTGCCCCTCCAGTCCTGGACCCTTGGTGGTGGTGCCAAAGGTGTTCAGATAGCCCAAATCCAAAACTTGGGGCTTAGAATATTTTTGGCTATATACTACTCTAAGAACAGAGAGGAGACCAGGATCAATCTGCTCATCTCTTGGCCCAAGGTGCATCACCCGACAGCCTGATTTTGTTTTGGTGACGAATATTGTTTTTTATTTACTCTATTTTTCAAAATTCGTGTGGGATTTTTCTTGTGTTGTGTTTTCACTTTATTACTGTTTGTGTGCTGCATAAATACTTTACACAATGCCTCTAAATTAAGCCTGACTGCTTTTGTGCCAAGCTGCGAGAGGGTTAAGCACAGGTTAATTTGGTGACTTCTGTGGTTCGCCCTGACAGGGATTGTGGCCATTGCTTGGCCAGGGTTAACACCTCAGTCAACCAACAACCCAATTTCTCAAACGTTCACTGTCATATGGAAGCAGAGTGTAAATGACACTCAGACCTATGGCAGGAAAGAGTGGATCCAAAGGCTATGTAGCTATATGAATATATATATATATATATATATATATATATATATATATATATATATATATATATATATATATATATATATATATATATATATATATATATATATATATATATATATATATATATATATATATATATATATGGATACAAGATCCTGGCAGACATTTAAGAAGAGATTCTAGCAAGAATTATTACAGTGCAACTCTTCTCACCTAGGGTTTGTCAGAGTAAGTAACCAACATTAAAACCATTTCCTACAAGGGAAATCAGACCTTTTGCATGACAAAATACCTAGCTGAAGGCTTTAATACAAAAAAATAACAACCTACCCATAAATGCCTATTAACGTTAACATATGCTTTTCACGATCAATATGTCAGGCCTACTGTGTTTATCATAATTTTCCATAATAAAAAGATCAGACCTATGGCACTGGAAATATTTTTTCTAGTGAACCAATAAAGCCTCTAGCTATTATCACTGGCTTGTTGCTATACGTAACTCAGACCTACTGTGTAGTTGTTTCACAATCCTTTCCAAAATGCAACCATCAGGTGCACCATACTAAAATTACAAATATGTACAAAATACAGTTGTGCAAACAATACTAAATCTCTACTAATAGAGCCTAATATGGTTTACTATTGTGTAAATCGTTTATCACCATGGTTTCTTCAGGTGGGCCACCAACACCAAAATCCTTGCCTACTACAGTAATCTGGGAGAGTCCATGTAACAAACTGCCTGCCCACAGGCTTTAGCGCAATGTAACAACAATCCACCTGTAACATCTATTTATCTTTAACACAGACTTTTAACAATATGTAAATAAGGCCTATTTGCTTTCTCATAACTTGTATAATAAACAGATCTCTCCAAAGGAATCTGACATAACTCTTCACAATTAACTGATAAGACCTCTACCATTCACCAATGGCTAGAAACTATATACAACTCAGGCCTACAGAAGCTAGCAAACATCAAGCATACATTTATAATATTACAAATATGTACAGAAATACAGTTGTCAAAGCAATATACAGCCCCTCTCAATAAGGCCCAACAAGAATCTTCACAGTGAAATTCTACTCCCAGGGTTTGATTTGTCAGAGTCGGTTTCCAACACCATAACCCTTGCCTACTAAGGTAATCTATGAGATTCCATGTAACAAAAACCCTATATGCAGGCTTGAAAGTGCTAACAAGTAACATTGAAGTGCCTATTGATTTTAATATATGCTTTTCACAATCAATGTCAGGCCTACTGCCTTTAGTGTAACTTTTCATAAAAAACAATTAGGCATACAGCCTTTATCATACAGTCCTACGCCGACTCCAAACCACCCAGAACGCCACCGCCAGATTCATCCTGAATATACTGCTAAATATTCACATCCCTCCACACCTCAACAATCTTCACTAGCTCCCAGTCCAGAAAAGATGTAAATTCAAGCTACTCACCCATGCCTACAAAGCTCTCCTCAACACCAGTCCAGCTTACCTCAACCACTGCCTCAACTTTTACCAACCCACCAGACACCTTCGATCTGCGTCCCAGGCAAAAGCACACCCTCCCTCGCATCAAGAAGACCAGAAGCAGAGGATGCTCCTTCTCATACCTTGCAGCCAAGACCTGGACCGACCTCCCAAAACACCTCAGAACCTCCCCTCCCTCATGGACTTCCGAAAGGAACTTCAAGACATGGCTCTTCTAGACCAAACAGGCATGATCTCCTCCTCCCCCTAAGGCCTGCCCTACTCAGCGCCTGGACGTGCTCATGGGTGATTAACCATGCTCTACCTATTCACATAACATCATTGACTGTCACCATACCTATCTTAAGCCCATTGTATGGAGTATAAGCTTTCCACAATGCAACCATCTGGCATACAGTCGTAAAAGTACAAATGAATTTAAAAGTACATTTGGCAAAAAAAAATATTATCTCTCCTAATAGATCCTAATAAGGATTATTATAGTGTATATTTTCTATACCCACAGTTTCTTTGGGTAGATCCCCAACACCAAAAAACCCACACCTATTAAAGTAAACTGCGAAATTCCATGTAGCAAAGTACCTGCCTACATGCTTTAGCACACTGGAATAACAATCAATGCTTAAAAGTCTATTGTCATGAATGCATGCTTTTCGCAATAAGTAGGTAAGGCCTGCTAGCTGTACAATAACATTTCACAATAAACAGATAAAACCTATGAAATCGGGTATGCTTTTCTCAATGACATGCTGAAGCATTTACCCCTTTGACATTGGATTTACACTTTACCCAACACCGACCTATTTAAGTGCACATAAATTGCCAACCATCATGCATATAGTTATAAAATTATAAATATGTAGAAAAATACAGCTTGCTAAATAATATACAACCCCTCTTAACAGGGCCTAACAAGAATCATAACAGTGAAACCCCCCATGATCTCCATAATGGGTGGCCAACATCAAAATCCTTGCCTACTACAGTAATCTTTGAGATTCCGTGCAACAAAATACCTATCTGTAGGCTTTACTATGGAGTAATAACAATTCACACCTAAATGCCAGAGAAAAGCACCACAAATTATAAGGTTATCTAATACGCTTGAATATCATTTCAATATCATGTATGTGCCCTGAAAGCTCAGTTCAGGCAGCTGGATAAATAAACAAAATGATCACAGCTTTGTGAAGGGCAAGCACTTTGTTTGTGGAAGCACCCAACGTCTGCCCAATCAAAACATGCACTCCTGGCTCCCAACATGTGGGTGAAGCCAAAGCCCCTCTACTGGTGATTCTTGCATAATTGTCTGTCAAGAGCTGCACTGTCAAGCCAAACCATTAAAGAAGACTGTGCTGCTCTCTGGCTGCTAGATAAAGCAAATGCTATAAGTATCCTTAAAACCACGGACTTGTTGTGAAAATCTGAGTAGTGCAAAAGTGCCCTTTGACCATATTTGTTGTTTGAAATCAGTGTTAGATCTACTGCAGCAGCTGTTTATTTCAACCTAAAGTGCCTGTCAATGCATAAGGCACCACTAGCCTAATAACATGCTTCCTCGCCTACTGGAGAGTGCGTCGTCATTCTGGAGAGTATGAATCCAATCCAACACCATCCTGCATAAAGATCTTTTGTCAATCAGTATACATTTTCGCCATGTTTCAGTCGTAAAAGGCCACTTCATGGAAGAAACAGTCACTACAGCCTCACAACAGCCTCACCAGTAGAATGACAGGAGACAATCTCTGCAGCCCACAGTAATAATGTTACCACACTAAGACAACTTTGTTTATAGATCTGCAAAGGTTAAAATGCTCTGGTTATATCTTGGCTAAATGCTTACCTTAGAATGCCAGTTGATTCCTTTCATCAATATTTTTATTGTTATTGACCACTCCATGGAAGTTCATGTGTTTCCTTGCTTACTTAATCCCTTAGCACCCGCCCGTTCTCTTTTTGACTCACCATCCCTTCTCCATTCTGCGCCCCATTCCACTGGTTGAGTTGATTTTTATTTTTTAGGAGGGCCTGGCAGCTAGAAAGGGTTGCTGGCTTCCACATGTTTAGCGCAGTTAGTGCATTAAAGACAGGTCTTCCTCAGCATCAGCAGGCTGCCACAGAGAGGTGATAGTAAATGTTCACCTGGCACCCGTGTGGTATTAGTCAGGACTCCGAGTAAGACAGAGACTTAACAGACAAAGCTTAGCTTAGCCTCATTTTCATAAGGACCTCTTGTAGTTAGAAAGCAGACAGCCAGGTAGGAGTGACCTATGGATGATGGCAATTGGATTTAATTCCTCTTTGGCTTCCAAATATATGCCACTGTGGAAGAAAGAAGGCATTTTGCAAAATGCCCTCTGACCCATATGATAGTATGGGTAACCCCAAATTTAGAGGTGTACAAATAACCACTGTGTACAAATAACCACTGTTCCCAAAGTCAGTATCTTTTGCACTTATCAGAAATACATAGTGTTCTTCATACTCATTTTCGTTCATTATATTTTACCATATGAATTGCTGTACGTACACAGTGAAAAATCATTGTAAGCTGCAGTTCACTTGTTGACTCTGGGTATCGCATGTTTTTGGAGAATCTACAAATCCTATATATCTCTGTGACCAGGTGGGTCTATCAGATGTAACGGTGCATTGCTTTTTGTAAATCGACCTTCGTAACAAAAATTACAGATGAATACATTTTCACCAATGGCTATTTTTTTCCTACTTATTTTCATTGCTTATTTATTTCAACAATTAGTTTCTTTTTAAAACCTTGAGGGGTCCACACAAATGTCCACTATCTGAATTCAGGATTGTATCTACTTTTCAGAAAGTATAAGTTTTCCGGGGTCACAAATGTGTTTCATACCAGTTGCCACTACAAACTGCAAGTAGGTTGAAACCACAAAACGTAGGGAAAATGGGCTACCTCTTAGAAAAATGCAAAAATAGTGATAAAAAAATAGTTTTTGGATGCAGCTCTGCTTATTCCTGGAAGCTGGGAAGATGGTGATCCTAATACAGCAAACCTTTTGTTGGCCGTTTTGCTGAAAAGGAATAAAAAACCCGGGGGGTGGGGGGGAGCCCTGACAGTCACGTTGTTAATTAAATGACTAATTTTATATTAAAACTAATGAAAAGTGTAATTTAAGAAAGCCTTGCAGATGCAGAAGCGGTGTGCTCCCACCCCTGTTCCTAATTTACAACTTGACTCTTTTAATTTAACTCCACGCCTCCAATTTCCAGCTCCTCCAACAAGCAATGATCTTTTGGCGCCACCTCGTGGAAAAAAAGAAACTCGTCCTTTTACACTTAACAAAACGTGTACGTCACGGCAGTAAGAAATTCGAGAAAAAAACATAATCCGTCGAAAAACAACATATTCAGACGCACACCGTGAAACCTAGGCGGAAAAAAAGTAATTATCGGAGGCGCAAGCAGGTAATTTGTTTAAGAAATATTGTGTGGCGTTCTTCGCAGCCTGCTGTTACTTCTTTCTGTTTTATAGTCCGCTACTGGATGCTGACGTTCTCTTTTGGTTGCGAACATGAGCTTCTCTGTATTTTCTGTGCCGTCCTTTTTCGTGAGGTATGTTTACTTTTTGTTTTCGCTTTTTTGTGTGTGCTATTTTATTCCACTTTTTGTACCACATTTGAGCTGCAGCATGGACGTAGTGCACTTCCAGTAACTAACCGAGCCTCCTGCTAGCCCGTCAGGCGCGGTGGCCAAGTGGTAAGGCGTCGGTCTCGTAAACCGAAGATCGCGGGTTCGAACCCCGTCCGTGCCTACAAACCACGGTTGTGGATCCTGGCCTCTTTTTAAAAATGAATGATATTTTATGCGGCTGGCGAACTAAAATAATGTATGTAAAAAAATTATAAGAAAAAATATAATTGTGAATGCCGGAGTTTGTTTCCGCGGACTCGGCGGTGCCGTTGTTTACTACCTGATCCTGCATACTCTTCCTTCGAATAGAACGTCCGTAAAGCGTACGCTATTTGAGGAGCTTACGTAAATCTTTAGTAAGAACGAATTATCACATTTTTATTTTTAGGCAGAAAACAATATATGCGAATTTATCACGTGTTTTGGGGCTCTACGGCCCTCCTTTGGATTTAGCCCAGGGAATTTGCGGTAATACTGCAAATCAGTAATAAAGTTACCGTAGATTTAGCTTTCTTTAAATTGGGACTGACTTGGAGAAACAGTGAACCATATTCAGTGGTCGAAGTGGATAAAAAAAAGTATGGGAACTGTGATACTGCACACAATGGGGGCGGGTTAGTGAGCGTGGGGGCGGAGTCAAAGGGGAGGCTAGCAAAACAAAGTATTCTATTACTTTTTTCGGTCTTTCACCTTCATGTAACTACATATAAAATAAGGCAGAGCTTAAATTAAAAATAAATGCAAGTTAATTTAAACATTGGATAATGCACTATCGTACGTTATGAAACCTCTGTTAGATTTGTTTTATTTTATTTAATGCGATTTTATATAGCGCAAACTTTACCCGAAGGTGTCAGAGCGCTTTACAAAAGGACCAGTTACATTACATAAGGATTTCGGGGTACATGAGTTACTTAAAAGAGGAAACAGAAAAACTCTAAATTCACATAAGAATGGTAGCAAGTACAAAAGTCTACTACAGATACTAGTGGTTAGTTACATGTATACAAGTTGCAAATTCACTCGAGGAAAGATACCAACAGGTAAGCTCTAAAATCACATAAGAATGGTAGTAAGTACAAAAGTCTACTACAGACACTAGTGGTTAGAGTTACATATATACAAGTTGCAGATTAACTCAAGATTACATTTTAATAAAAGTAGAAGCGGTAAGGGTTGGAGAAATAAAAATACAAATTAACAAAGCATGATCTTTTCGCCAGTGCTGGGATGGGGGCCTCCTCATCGTTCCTGTAACTGGCGAGTCACGAGATTGAGGGAAACATGAGCTGGCATTCCTTGAGTCAACAGTCTGGAGCACTCCTCATCAGTCCTGCATCTGGCGAGGTGTACTCTTGAAGGGGGGGGAGAACGGCACATCAGCGGTATCAAGCCATGGGGAGTTGAAAGTAGGGGGCAACTGCAGGCTCACCTCCTGTCTCCGTTGTTCTTCTTGGCATCATTTGCACACCCCAAAATGCGACCTCTCCCCATTCCGGCGCCGCACCCTCCTTGACTCCCTTTCCGGCGCCACGCTCCAGCAGTCTGCGGCACCATGGGATCACCCCGGAAACATAGTCTGCACCAAGCGCAGTAGGATGACTTCTTGCCCCCAGCCCGGGGCAAGCAGGGTGGTGACCAGGCAGCCACTGGTCCAAATGGCAGAGGGCCGACACTTATGTGCTGACGGCATCTCTCCTCGCTGCGCCAGGCACGGAACGGACATCCAGAGCCGCAAGATGACCTGTGCCCATCCCACCCAGGGCAGCACTCGTTCAGCGGGGCCGGAGTGTAGAGGAGACCAGCAGTTGATATGAGGGGGCGGGGGTGAGCTCCAGGGGGGCACCGCTGCAGCCCCGAGGCTCTGCACGCTACAGCTTCCCCTATCCATCGGTGGTTGGGAAGGGGAGTGCCCCGGGCAGGGCCAAATGTCCACGCTCCAGCCGCCGCCACCACCACTGTATATGTGGCGAGTCATGGGGGGGATCTCTCAGGACTATGGCCCCCCCCCCCCAAGTATTCTGCCGGTAAGGGGGCACCTCCCCCGCAAAAATGTACCCCTGCAGTCAGGAAGCCAGGACATCCTCCGCGATCAGAGTGGGGCCGCCATCTTGGCTCTGTCGCGAGTGTAGGAGCCGGGATGATCAGCGCTGCCCCAGCTCTGCGTCACACTCTCGGGGTCTCAAAGCGCACCGCCGGTGACTACGATAAACCGGCAAGCCTCTCTCGTGGAAGCGGGGAGGCAATGGGTGCTAGGTGAGGACAAAGGTGATCACGGGCGGCGAGGAACATAATGCATAGATAATGCATTGCAGAGATCTGTGTCTGTAACCAGAGAACCACAGAATCGAATCATGGTTAATGGAGGGGAGAATAGTGACTTGCATATGTTTAGTGCTACAAGGTCCCAGTCTGTGACGAAATGCACTAGGAATATGTGTCATTATTTAAAGCATGCATCACACAATATAAGATAGGCTGATACAAAATGTGCAAAAAGGTTGAAGAGAAAGTGCTTCCGAAAAAATATAGATTTTAGTAATACCAAGATTGTACAAAGTGATATTTTTTTTGTAACTGTCCATTAAAAAAAAGCACTCATTTCAAAGCTCAGCTGGTAACTCCCTTGCAATAAAACTGTCACCAGAAAGCTTCAAGTGAAGTACAAAAACAGCTTGCCGAATACCTAGAATCTAATAAACTCCTCCATGACTCCCAGTCTGGCTTCAGGTCAGGACATAGTACTGAGACAGCGTTGTTGGAAATAACTGAAAATGTCCGGGAGACCTTGGATAATGGCCATTGTTCTATGCTTGTGCTGCTCGACCTGTCGGCAGCGTTCGATACGGTGTCACACACGATCCTGCTTGACAGACTTAGACAACTGGGAGTGACGGGGACCACTTTATCATGGTTTGGTTCCTTTCTGGAAGACCGGTCCCAGAAAATACTGCTGCATCCTCATATCTCATCATCACGCCCCACAGTCTGTGGAGTCCCTCAGGGCTCGGCCTTGAGCCCAACTCTTTTTAATGTCTACCTGTCCCCGTTAGCCCCACTTATTGAACAACATGGGGTAAGTGTTATCTCGTATGCTGATGATACTCAGCTAGTGTTTTCCTTCAGGGATATTACCGAGGCTGCATTCTCTAATTTAAGACACTGTTTAGTCGACATCTCAGTATGGATGACTGAGAACTGTCTCAGATTGAATACCGATAAAACGGAGGTTCTATTTTTCAATCAATCTTCTCTGCCCCATTCGGACATATGGTGGCCACCCGAGCTCAATCCCCCACCTCACCCTGTGCCTTCGGCCAGGAACCTGGGATTCAAGTTTGACGCCGCCCTATCCTGCAAGACTCAGATTAGTCATGTATCCTCTCTATGCTTTTGGAAGATGAAGTCCCTACGGAGATTTCTCCATCTATTACCCATGGACTGCAGAAAGACTGTAGTTCATGCACTCATCACGTCTCAGTTAGACTATGCCAACAGTCTGTACTTGGGTTTGCCTGACTACCTGATAAGAAAGTTACAGACTATACAAAATGCGGCCGCTAGGCTCATTAGAAATATCCCTACATGACACCACATCTCCCCCCATCTACGGAGCCTACATTGGCTACCAGTAAAAGGAGGGTAGAATTCAAGGCGTTAACTCTCGCCTACAGGGTAATTAAAGAAACGGGTCCCCACTACCTGAGAAAAAGACTCCGCAAATATCATCAGACGCGGATTCTGAGATCTAATCACCAAGTACTTCTTGCCATTCCCCGTTTTAAAAAGCCAGATTAGGTGGCCGGTCGTTCACGGTAAGAACTGCCCAGCTCTGGAACTCCCTACCCGAGTTCATAAGGAAGGCCAACTCAGAATCTGTCTTTCGCAAACTCCTAAAAACCTGGTTTTTCAGCCTTCCCTAACAGCCTTCATATCTAGCACCTGGAACTCGTGGCAGCCTGCTTCCGCCTTTTGCTTCCGCAATCAGCGCCGGGACACCTCCGTTGGAGGTAGCTGTGCGCTCTACAAACTTCAAAATAAATAATAATAATAATAATCTATTAAAGCCAATACCGGCTTCCAAGAACACTTCAGGTTTGCAAATTAAGCAGGCACCATGGCAAGAAGGCTTGTTTAGCTGTCTGCCCCTCCCTCGGATTCTAAGCACAGGAGACTCCCTGCCTTACACTTCTGCTGATGCATTTCAACGCTTGGAATTAATCATCCTGGGACGATCCTCTTTTCTCAAAAAGTAGGGGGACTGTTATACTTAAATTAGAAAAGTAGGGGCACGTGCCCCTCCGATCCCACCCACTTTGATTACTGGGCATATTTACAAAGATATGACGCAGCACGGTGCTGCAAGCAATTTAGCAGTGCCGCGCTGTGCTATTTAAAAAAACGCAGGGATGCGTCGCATTCATAAGAATACAGCGCAGTCTTGTGTTTTCTCTTGGGCTGCGCTAAAAATCTGCCTAGCACCAACACAGACACCCTTGCGCCATGGTGCAAGGGGGCCTGCGTTGCAGGGATGATTGTTTATGTGCAGTAAGGGATACCTTCCAGCACATAAACAATCCTTAAAGGCGATTTGCTCCTTGTATGTGTGCTGCAGAATGCAGCACACAAAGAAAGAGCAAAAAACGAGGAGAAATCGAAATATTTCTCCTCGCTGGACCACTCTAAAGGCTGCTATTCTATGGCGTTAGTTTTTGATGCTGCCTCAGATTTACAGATCCTTGTAAATCTGGGGCAGTGTCAAAAAGCAATGCGGTGGAATGCCTTCAGCAACACCCACTGCATGGCCCTTTGACGCAGAAAATAGCGTGAAAGGGTATGATATTTACAATGCAGCTTTAAGCCACGCAAAGTGGCTTAGAGCCGCATTGTAAATATGGAGCAGGACATTGCGCCATCGGAGCATCATAAAAGTGGCGCTCCGGTGGCACAGTGCCCTTGTAAATATGCCCTAGTGTTTCTGTGTGTTTTTACCCACTGAAAGCTGCAGAATTAGGACAAGCTTTTTTTAATTGGTGCTTATAGGCACAACTTTGTTGTGCTGTGTAGTAGTAACTTAGCATTTCACATGACTTTTAAACATTGTAACTGGCTCTACAAGAGCCTATAACTTAAAATTCCATTGAAATTGCATTTATATAGCGCTTACTACCCATGACGAGGCTTTGAAGTGCTTTACGGCGAGTAGCACGCTACTTGGGAGCCCAAAGTTAGTAGTCAATCCATTCCATTGACATTAGTCATGAGCTCTCAAAGAAATTATTCCATGAATTAAAAACTGTTTCTTTGTTGTACATTAATGACTTGAGTAAGATCAGTGGGGTTTATGTGAGACGCAAACGGTTGATGGAATGAATATTATTTGTTAAATTGCAGGGATATGGTTTCAAAGAAAGAGATTAAGATAGGCCTGCAATTTAGAATAGTCTATATCTACAGGAGGCAGGCAGAAGGTAGAAGGGAAGGAGAGAAGCATTCAATATAAATATGGGAGGAAAAAATAGAAAGTTTAAGCCAAGGTACATTTTTCATGCAGGGTTTTAGAAATATAGCAGATAGACTTTTGTATGGCATACAATCTGTGGATGTTAACTGCAGAAAAAAACACATTTTACATAGCACTTAAAAGCAATTTGGCATCTAACAGTTTTCTAGAGACACTTTAACTTTCAAGAGGTGGCAGATACTTGCCTCGCCGCAAAAAGCAACTCGGGTGCTTGTTGACACCCTTTTACGAGCCACCGTCAAGCAGTAACATTTAAGCATATCCCATGACCCGTATTTACTATTTGACTTTGACAACACCATTAGGAAAGCTCTTGTGTGCATCACCCCACTGTAGGTGCAATATAAATACTTGCATACCCAGAAACGACAGCTGTGTGTACCTACTTGCAAACCATGTTAAATCATACAAACTACACATATAAATATGTTATGTACACACTCGCCAATGTAAAAAAGTACAAGGCAGTTGATAAACATGTTGCAGCAATCACGAATAGTAAATTCAGTTCATAGTTTATAAGAACCATTCATTACCTGGTTCAGAAGGGCGTGGAAAAGTGCTGTCCCCTGCCCCACACCCTGAAAAGCACTGGGCCCCACTTACAAGACACCACAGTCCTCAGAATAAATGCATCTCATTCATCTTGTGGTCTCAGCATGACACTGCAGCCTTCACCTTGCCTCGTAATGAGGCCATGAGGTGTTACACACAAAGGGGCATATTTACAAAAAAATGTTTGGAGCGCGGAGCTGCGCCAAATTCACAAGACTATGGCGCACCCCTGTGTTTCCCCTAGCGCTGGCACAAAAAAGCTGCCTAGTGCCAGCACAGGCACCCTGCCGCCATGTTCCAAGGATGCCTGCGCTGCAGGGGCAATTGTTTATGTGCAAGAAGGGACACCTGCACATAAACAATCAATAATGGCAATTTGCTCTTTCTATGTGTGCCGCAGAATGCAGCACACATGGAAAGAGCAACAAGCATTGGCAAAGCCAATAGGTCTCATCTTTGGGATTTATTGGCTTTGCCAATAGATTTTAGAGATGTTGTACTGCACCCCCGGTGCTGTTAAAAATGGCTTGAGAGGAATTTTAAGAAAAAGACATGAAAAGACCATGAAAGAGAAGAACAGAGAAAAAACCAAAATGAATTCTGTGGGCTGCGGAGTCTGGTCTCCCATGCACTTGCTCACAGACAGGACACACCTCGTACAAAAATAAAATACGCCTGGTTCATGATGAGAGGAATTTTTGGCTATAGGGGGGCAAAATTGCATCCTATCCATCTGCGAAGTTACTACTCCACACAAGAAGTATTTTCTGAATGTAGCTGGGTGTCCCTGCTTGTGTCCGAACACAGCCAATGTAGGGGGGCAAGTAAACATACACAACATTTATCTACCACTTAATTATTAAAGGCATCGGTTTTGGGCACTCAATAATAATGGTTTACTACTGCACAATAGAACCAATTTCATCAACCTTAGAATAATGACAGTCTGAATTAAAACCTGTATGGACTGTAACTTTTTTTGCAGTTTTATATAGCGCGAATTCGGCCCAAAGGTATTGGAGCGCTTTACTTGAGCACCAGTTACATTAAACATGAATGTTTTTCTGTAGGCACAGGGAGATTAAGGTATTTGCCCAGAATCACAGGATGTTGAGCCGACGCTGAGACTCAAACACAGTTCCCAAGCTTCAAAGTCGGTAGCTCTGGAAGTTACTCCATAGCCTCTCGCCACTTGAGCCTTCTAGGTCAGAAGCAGCTGTTTGCAGATGGAGCAAAACCCACTGAGACACTTTACAAAGATTGTAACCTGCATGTTGAACTATGATTTCTTCCAGAAATGCAGTAGGTTATGGGATTAGTGAATCGCCCCAGCTGTTCTAGCTCAACCCGTAAACTGCGACTAAACAGATTGCATGCGGGCCCTCTGTAATTATGTGAGAAGGTTATTTCTCATGTTGTGTTTCACAAAGAGAGACAAAGTTCTGTCATATAAACGTGCATACATTTGCCCACACAGGCTTTCTTTGTTATCAAAATATGAAAAGGAAACATATTGTAGAGCAACATGACCCCCCTTTCTTTTAATCTGTTTGACAAATAAATGTATTTTGTACTAGCACCAGATTACAGTTTTTTTTTAAAGTGGACAGAAAGCAGAATTCTGGTGCTTGAACAAAAGAAATGTTCATGTTTTAATAACGAAGAAATCCTTTGGGGGATAATGTGTACACGTTTATATGGCAGCACTTTGTCTCTGTCCGTGAAAAACAGCATAAGAAATAACGTTCGCACATAATGATGGAGTGCACGCACACAGTCAGTTTGGTCGCAGGTTTACGGGTTGCGCTAGAACAGCTGAGGTGATTTGATTTCTTTGTTCAGCACATGACTAATCCCCTGACCTAGAGAGCGAAATAGGGGCACTGGTGGGTGCAAAAATGTCTGCGTGGGTCAAAATTGAGAAAACATGCCGATCGGAAAGAAAAGTGAATTGCAGATTCATGCTGATCGTAAACAAAACACACATTGACAAATGCCGAATGCCAAGACAAAATAAAAAAAAAATATGATGTAGAAAAAAATGTTCTTGTAAGTACAGCACGTGCTGTTCGTAAACAAAATAAAACGATGCCTAAACAAATAAGCATGCCAAACGGAAAAAAATATACTACAAGGGAAAACAAGCATTGGCCGCGCGGCCGTGAAAGTAATGCGGCCGCGCGGCCGTGAAAGCGAACGTGATGGCAGGGACGCGCTCTGTGGTGGGGGAGGGGCAGAGCGAGGCGCTTGGGAGAGCAAGGCTTAATGAGCCATGAAAGCCACATGGCGGCTGCGCGCGTGCACGCGCTCGTGAACGCAAGCTGGAGGCCAGCAAAAGCCTCTGGCAGCACTTTGAAAAGCACACTTACTAAATGTCTCGCAGAGCAGCGCATGCGCTGGCTCAGACGAGACCTAAAAAATGAGGAAATGAATAATTTCTCCTTCTATCTCCATTCTAACGCCTGGTAATCCATGGCATTCGAATTGCGCTGTTTTTGGCGCTGCCTCAGCCTTGTAAATCTGGGGCAGCGTCAAAAAGCAATGGGTGTTTCGGTGAAACGCCCACAGCAACACCCATTGCACACCCCTTTGCTGCAGAGGACTGGGGTTGAAAAGGGCATATTTACAAGGTGACGTTAAACCACATTAAGTGGCTTAGCACCACCTTGAAAATATGGAAAAAGGTGCAACGCCACTGGAGTTTAAAAAAAAGTGATGCTCTGGTGGCGATAGGGGCTTGTAAAAATGCCCTAATGGGTGTTGTGGTGGAACGCCCACAGTAACACCCATTGCACTCCCCTTTGCCGCAGAGGACTGCGACAGAAAGGGGCATATTTACAAGGTGGAGTTAAGCCACGTGAAGTGGCTTAGTGCCACCTTGTAAATATGGGAAATGGCTCTACGCCACCGAAGCGAAAAGTGACGCTCCGGTGGCGATAGAGGCTTGTAAATATGCCCCCATATGTATATGTTTACAATAATGTACATCTTAGCTGCTAAGTGGACCAATATCTTATGTGACATCACCAGCGAGCCCTTTTTAGTCAAATGCAGTCAATGTACGGTGAATTCTAGGATTCATATTTTTAGCTTAAAATTTTTGATTTGGGGATCCAACATCACAGCATGCTAAGCGCGTTTGGTTGAAATTCAAGAACTGGCAGATGGTATCACACATGGCATGCGCTAGGTAGGAACTATGTGTGGTTATGAGGTAGCCACAATTCTAAGATACAGGTGTGTCAAAAGTTTTTGTTTCTAAGTTAAAACAAGCATATTACAAAGCCAATAGGTCTGGCTATGGCAGGCTAGTGCAGTTGTTTTTTTAAAATTGCAAGCATATGCCAAAAAAGTAAAAGAAGAATAGCGTGAAAATATTATGGCACCTAAGCATGGTGGCCGTATGCTTGCAAAAAAAAATTCAGATGTAATGAACAATAACCATTGCATATCATTTTAATAGACAAGTAAGGGTGCTTTCTAGCAGGCGGGTGTACTTAGAACAGGTGTGAAAACCCCTTCTAGTTCAAATGCATATTATAGGACTCTTATTGGCATAAAAATTTACTGTTGGTGTTGAATTATCGTAATCAGAAGTTATAGTTTAAACTTTCAAGGGTGATTCATAATTAATATTAAGGAATGGAAAGAAAAAAAACATTAGCAAAGTAAAGTGTGGGCCTACCAGGCTTAGACTGAAGTGCACTCATTTTAGGTGGGTGTCCACATCTGATCATTCAAGAACATTGCTCCATGCTGTATACTGCGATAGGCTAAAGCAAAATGTGAATAACAGTTCAAAAACCAATGGGTGAAGAGGGCTGACCCAAAGCCTTTCTAGGTATGAAAATATGTAAGCATTTTTCTTTTATTTATTATTTAGTTTATGGGAGGCCAGTAGAATAGTTAAAACTATCTCTAAGCAACACCTAAGAAGAGGCAGCCTTTGAGAAAATTAAATATCGAATCTGAAAAGGGAAAAAGGCGGTGGGGTGCAACCGTGCAGCAGGTTACAAAAGGCATTTTTTGCTTGTCTAACTATAGTGCAGCGAATCACTTATACTCAACATTCACTGGTTTACTGGTAGAATCCATTCTATAAATAAAGAGGTGCCACTACACAGCACTTGTGAGTCCAAGTTCTTATCGATGGCTGATCGTAAGATACAAAGGGCCATATGTAGGTGGGCTAATACCGGTCGGTAACGGCCGAAAATCGGTAAATTTCCCGTTACCGACCGGTATTTAGCCCTTTGCGATGTAGGAGGCCGGATTTAAGGAGTCGGTAATTTACCGATTCGTTATTTTAAGGAATCGGTAAATTACCGATTCCTTAAATCCTATGTAGGGAGCACTCAAGTGAGTGCATTTTTGGTTTAAGGATTCGTTATTTACCACCAACTAGAAGTTGGTGGTAAATACAGAATACCTTTTAAAAGCAATTTTGTGCTTTTTAAAAGTGCCATGTGGCAGACATACATGCCCTTAGGGCATGTATGTGTGCCACATGTGCACACATGCACGATTCAGGGGTGCAACAGGGTGTGCCACATGTGCACACATGCACGATTCAGGGGTGCAACAGGGTGTCAATTTGACACCCTGACACCCTTGAATATGCTCCTCCTATTACCGATTCGGTATTTACTGAATCGGTAATAGTGAATGGCTTCCCATTCATTCCTATGGGCCTCCAGGCCCATAGGAATGAATGGGAAGGTATTCCTTATTACCGATTCGGTAAATACCGAATCGGTAATAACGAATATTACCGAATCGGTAAAATTTACCGAATGTTTACCTACATTCTATTTACCGATTCTTAAATACCGAATCGGTAAAATTTGGTATTTAGGAATCGGTAAATAGAAATTACCTACATATGGCCCAAAATTCCTATTCTGGAAAGCTATATTTTGGGGTAAGGTTTTCATGTTGGACAACACATAAGGAAGGCCATTTTAAAGTCACGAGTTCTGAATAAAACATTGACAATTCTGATAAAGCAAAGAACCAAAACAAAAATGATTGCTTTCTGCATACAGTGTGTGGATGAGATAAAGTATTCAAAGTGTGATTATTGTTTGTACTTTTATGATAGGTCCTTGAGAATTCCTAAGCAAAGAATGCATAGGAGGTCGAATAATGCAACAAACCACCAACAGCATGAGGTGAAAGAGTAATGCTATTACCAGGAGGAGCCGAAGCCTTCTCTATGTATACATTTAAATATTGTTAACTGTATGTCATTATCTAATACACCCCAGTGAGTGAGCCATTTACAAACTTGCAATAAAATGAGCTCCAAGCCAGTTGCACATTTAACCGAAAGTGCCCAATTAACATAGGTCCCAGATTTGGGCTGAGCATGACTAGGTGCAGGGCTTTGTTTGGTCAGAGTTTTGGGTTGCCTATGGCGCGACATTGGTGCATGGCGATAGCGATAAACATTTCATTTTGTTTCCTCTTCAAGTTTCCTCTTTTTTATGCTTGGTATATCTCATGACGAGAAGCTCACATTGTCATTGTTAAACCTGTGAGCCTTTTGGTGGTCTTCCCCCAAATTGTTTGCCTACTTGCCTCCAGTTTTTACTGGAATTCTCTTTTATTGGCCTTAGGAATCTGTGCACGTTACCACTGCTAACCAGTGCGTAAGTGCTTGTGCTCACTCCCCTAAACATGGTTGGATTGGCATACACCTAATTGGCATATTTAATTTGCTTATAAGTCCCGTGTAGGCTGGTATACCATATACCCAGGGCCTGTCAAGTAAATGCCACCAGAGGGTCTGCACCACTTAATGTGCCACACAATTAAGTAGCACTCAAAAACATGTCCCACGTCTGCCTTTGCAGCCTGAGTGCAGTTTAAACTTCCATGCTGACTTGGCATTTAAACCCCCTTGAAAAGCCTTAAACTCCCCTTTTTTTACATATAAGTCAGCCATAAGGTAGGCCCTAGGCAGCCGCCCATAGGGCAGGGTGCTGTGTAATTAAATGGGTGGACATGTACCTTTAAGTTTGGCATGTTCTGGTAGTGAAAAACTCCTAAATTCGGTTATCATTACTGTGAAGCTTACCCCTCCCATAGGATAGCAGTCGGTATTCCAATTTTTTTTAATAAGCTGTAATTCCTTTGGGAGTAGGATAATATGTCATGTTTGGTACCTATGAAATTGTAATGATAAACGCTCTTTCATGGTAAAGTTGAATTTATCATTACAGTTTTGAAAATGCCACTTTTAGAAAGTTGCCATTTTCCCGTCCTTAGCCTTTTGTGCTCGCAGCCTGTTTTGGGTCACATGACTGGGTGTTGCTGACAGACTTTGTGAGCTATGCCTCAATGGGCCCTCTGCTTGCAGGATGGGGGGGGGGCGGAGCTGAGCACAGCCCGCTTACAACTGAATAGGCTGTGCTCTGCCTTCACTCAAAGGACCCAAAGACACTGCATTGTCACTGCAGCCTGCTTGGAGTCAGGTCAGGAGAGCCAGGAAATTCCATGCACTTCAAATAACCTTTCCAGAAGCTGCTCCCATCTTCCAGAAGAGGAGCACCAGGGTATAAAAATAGGACTTTCAAACCCACTCTTCATTTCACTACTGGACCTGCAGAAGGACTCAGAGGACTGCCTGCTGCTGTGGCCTGCTGTGCACTCTGCCAGACTGCTGCTGTACCAGGAATGACTGCTTTGCTGCCTGGAGCTTGCCTTGAACCCTCAGGGGCCTGCCTTGCTATTGAGCCCTACAACTTCGCCTGCACCTAGGACTACCAGAAGTGACTTCAAGGGCTAGTTTGCTGACCTCCTGTCAAGCAATAGGGACATAAAAGGCTCCTACCATCTTGAACCTAGACCCAGACTGAGTGAGTCCTGAACCCCCAAGAGGTGTCCCACCAGTCCTGGACCCTTGGTTGTGGTGCTAAAGATGCCCAGATGGTACATTGCCAAAGAGTGTGGCTAAAAACTGCTATGAGAACTAGGAGGAGACCGGAACCAACCAGCTTGCCTATCCGTCCGAGGTGCATCGCTGGTCGGATTGACTTTGCGGCTTCTCCCCCTACGTTCTTCTCTGCAGCAACAAACTCTTTCCAGCAGTCTTTCCCCAAAGGGGTATCCGACTTCATGGAACTGTCTTCGGCTCAGCCTTCTGCATCTTGTGCTGGAAATTTTCGACTTCCATTTCGGCGACTAAGTCAGAACATAGAAATCTTCACTGCGGCTTCGACCCAAGGCCATCCGACGATGACGCTCCCTATGCAGTAACTCCTGCAGCCTTGCCCCACTGAACTTTGCCTTCTCAGACACTTTTTCTCAGAATTTCTTCTGAGTCTGAAGGTAAGCGCTGACAGAGCCCAATTCACTTCTTATATCCGAATCGCGCTCCATCGCAGTCGGCCATATTTTTCGACTTTGACTGGTCTTATGTGACTAGATTCCGCTGTTGGCGCTTTGATCTTTTAGGCACTAGTTTTTACTAGACACGTTTAAAAAATCAGTACTCCGGTTCCACGGTTTGAATTTTTGTCAATTTGGTGTCAAATAATTTATTAACATTTTCTCTATTTTGCTAAATTGGTTTGGGATTATTCTTGTGTTTTCACTTTAATACTGTTTGTGTGCTGCATAAATACTTTACACATTGCCTCTAAGTTAAGCCTGACTGCTTTTTGGCACAAGCTACCCAGGGTTAAACACAGAACTCAGCAGTAGGTGGAGCAACCCCTTCAGCTTTCTCACTGTGAGTAGAACCTGTGACCGAAGAAGACAAAACAGTGCCTGAGGTAGTTACAATAAATCAATGAGTTTTGGGCTAGTCTTGAAATTGGTATTATGCAGATTATGTATAGGTCTCTGACACCCAAGTACTGGACATTAAATACGGATGTCTGTAGTGGACGGTATTGCACTTCTATTTTAACCTGTAACATGCAAAACGTTTATTTTTCAATTACTTTTTTCCCCTTAAATTCAAAACCTTTTAAGCTGTGATCCTCTTTGCTTACATTCTCTCTGTTGATCCCCTTTCATTTTTGGGTGTATCATCAGCCAAGATCTATTGTTTTAACTAAAATTATATAAATAATATACTTACTTATAGGTGCTTACAGCGAGCCCTCTCCATCCATTGATCTGTTACCTTGTCATTCACACTTTCCTTCTTTCTGCCCATTACTGCAAACCGCTCGGGACAGTGGGTCAGCCCATCTAAGCCAGTAGCTAATATCAGTTATGAGTGAGGTATTTTGCTCCTTGACAAGGAGCACATCTGTGCAAAAAGTAGTTCTCTTTATAGCCAAGGACTATTATGGCAGTGGGTGTTTTTTTAGATAAAAACAAACCCAAAATATTGTTTTCCTTTTAACCAGTTTTTTAATATATTATTGAGGGGTTGCAGCTCCCATAACAATACAAAAAGCAGAATAAATCAAAAGAAAATTCGACGAAGCCCAAAGGCTGACAGCCAGCGCCAGAACAATTAGCTTTGCCATTGCTTATTTTCCTTCTGATTTCCTTTTTTTTTCATTCTTTTACTTTTTATCCCAGTTTGTGTTCCTCGAGTCTAGACCTGTTCCATTTCTCTGTATTGTGTATCTCTTTAGTTCTTTTGATCTCTAGTTTGTTGTAGGAGAGTGCTCCTTTTGGCATGGTTACCCCCCACTTTTTGCCTGACTCTGAATGCAACTTTGACTGAATGTGCAGTGGGTCCCTGCTAATCAGGTTCCCAGTGCCTGTGTTCTTTCCCAAAACTGTACCTTTGTATCCACAATTGGCACCCATCTGGCTCACATATAAGTCCCTTGTAAAAGGTACCAGTGATACCAAGGGCATCTGAACTTCCTAAAAAACAAATACAACTAAAGTGTCATTCCCGATTTTTTATGTACTGAACCCACTTTTAAACAAATAAATTGCCACCCCATTGTGACTACATAAACACCCCACATTTTGGTGCTCCATCATGCGGGATAGTTATAAAATACCTTGATGAAACCGCAGCCGGCGGCTTAACCTCCTCATCCACCTTCCCCATTATCTCAAAGAATCAGCTCGGTCCGTTAGATTTCAACCAACTCCTCACCTGCTTCCACCCAATCCTAGCGCGATTGTTAACCCTGTGACCTGCTCTCATACGTCGCACCAGGTTGTTCTAATGCTGCTCCCAAACTACTAACCCCACAATGCACCCTCCACTACCCAATCATGATAAAATACCCTCAATCAAATTAATATGTACCTAACCTTCTGTGTACTATATGGATGTGAGCTAAAGCATCAATGTGATTCCCAAACCAACATGTGAAAATGCTGTGATACCTCATTTTCAATAAATAAATCAATTTCTCCATTATTACGTGCGTCAACACCATCCTGCCTACAACAAGTGATTTGAAAATGAAATATAATTTAAAAATAAAGTATACATAAACAAAGACCAGCTGTTCATGAATAGGCTGAAAATTGTTCTTTTGTCAAATGTCCAATAAATCCACTCCAGTCTTTCGCTGTCCCAGCAGTGTATGAACGCTCCTTGTTTCCAAATACTCTCACTTAACCTTATCCTCGGGGTGCAAACTACTGTCGGGACGATAGAATTGCATCGTCATAGACTTCGTTACCCAAAGGTACTGTTTGTTTGGGGTTCCGTGTGACTCCGTGCCCGATGCCGCGCTCCTCGCGGTTGGCGCCCTACTTTGGATTTATTGCTGTCACGACGTCGTATTAGCCCCAGGTAGAGCAATGTGTGTTCTACAAGCTTTATTTTGGAACTTACTGCCTTTAAGTGCTATTTTACTACGTGTATGTTGGATTTTTGTCAGTTTGGTCTTGTTGAGTTTAGTTAAAGATACTTTATTTTTTCTAAACTGGTGTGGTGTCCATTTGTGGTGTTATCACTATATTACTGTGTGTTTGGAGTACAAATACTTTACACATTGCCTTTGGAATAAGCCTTTCTACTCATGCCAAGCTACCAAGGGGGTGAGCAGGGGTTATCTAAAGTGTGTATCCCCCTTACCCTGACTAGAAGCAAGGGCCCCTAAATGGACAAAGGTACCTACCTATGCCAACTAGAGACCCCCCTTTCTAACAGGGCCTCTCCAGCTAATGGAGATGCCCACCCCCCTCACCAAGCCCCATTTTTGGCAGCAAGGTCGGTGGGAAAATTACTACTCAGGAGAGGTGTGTCCCGTCTCAGCCAGGATCACCCCTAAGGTGTCCTGAGCTGAAGTGATCCCCTCTTTTGAAAATCCTCCTTATTGGTTGTGAGGATTTCAGCCAATAGGATCAGGGGTATGCCCCCTCCAGAAAGGGAGTGGGCATACAAAGGGTGTAGTCACCCTAAAGGTAAATATCCCACTGGCTACTACCTGCGCCAGTACCTGTAACGCTCCTAAATTGAGTATTTAGAGGCACCCCTGAACCTTGATCCTCAGATTACTGGTGACCTAAAGAAGAAGATGGACCGAAGAACCGTGCGGCAGTGAAGACTCCAGACAACAACTGACTTAGCCCCAGCCCTACCGGCATGTCTGCAGCCCTTGAAGAAATCTGCTCCAAAGAGCGACTCGTCCTGCAGGCCCAGTGATCTCCACAACCCTGGGAGGACTGCCTTACTTCCCTAAAGACCAATAACTCCCAAGGACAGTGGCCCTGTCCACAAAGAAACCCTCAAGAAGAGCTCCAGTGCCCTGCTGAACCGCCCAACCAGACCTCTGGGCCTACCTCTGGCCCGAGTCCAAGTGGCCCACCGGTTCTAAGAAGGTTCCCCAGCGGTCCTGAGCTCGTGTCCACCCCAGAGTGACCTCTTCTGGACTCCACGACGACGCCTGCAGTCTCAACATGAAGGACCCCCTAACTGCGACCGGCTCCGGTAAGTATCTCCCGACCTCACCTACACCTGCAGCCCCCGGGCCTTGGAGATCCCGACCGACAGTGCTCAGGTGCCCTTCAACATCCCACCTTACCTCCAGAGCCACTGGTTCCCTTCATCCAGCCTCCTGGTCCGAACCTGCAGTCTTTGTTCACAATCTTCAGTCTCATTTGATTTCCTTTGGGTGCCTGCCGCTGTGTTGGCACTCTGCACCCGGCTGCCTCTGTGCCGCTAAGGGTGTGTGTTTGGTGCTGCCTCGTGGCCCCCAAGTGCTGGTCCTAACCCCTGGATATTGGCCCCCAACTCCGATTTACCTACCTGCAACCAGCACCTCTTTCCGTACCCCCAGTCTCCATTAAATAAAATTGGGCCCAGTGACCGAATTTGACCTCTGCGTCCGGCCGCCCCAGTGCGGTTGGTGGTGCAGTCTCTACATTTACCTGACCCTTGCCCAGTGTTGGTCCTGAACCCAGAAGACTGGATTTGTAAGTCATGTGCTTACCTGTTAAATTGCATGATTGTTTTCCTTCCGTAGGTTATCATTAAACTGTTCGAAAAATGCACTGTGTCCACTTTTCATACTTAAAAACTGTGATTTCTCAAAATGTATTTTCCTGCAACAAAGTATCTTTGGTTCTAAGTAATAAACATTCAAAAAGTTATATTTTTACAAACAATAGGTCTCGGATTAAGTCATTGAATGTGTGTAATAATTTCTTGCCTGAGTATGTACAACAAATGCTTAACACAGCCCTCTGATAAGCCTAACTGCTCGACCACACTACCACAAAAGAGAGCATTTACTATTATTTACTTTATCCTCTGTAAAGCTTCTGGGGATCCACTGTACCCTCTGCACACTATATCTTACTTTGGTATAGTATATACAGAGCCAGCTCCCCACATTTGTGCTCTCTGCTGTTTATTTTTAATTTCCTTTTTGTTTTTCTATTTTCTTTCATTTCCCTGTCTTTTTTAGTTCTGTTTTTCCTGTTGTTTCTTTTTATCTCCATTTAGGTGTGTGGCTACTCACGACTTCATCATCTGACAAGATGCTACAGAAATGAAGTTTTCCTGTAAAACAATCTACTTGTCTTATTTGGTATCACATGGGAACATAATACATCAATATTTTCATTATATAAGAACTATGATGATACCAGAATCTGATTATTCCAGGGCTCATAATATAGCTGGGGGCATATTTACTGAGAATTCATGCAACGCAGTGCAGTAAGACACAGATATGGTGCTCTTCAGCTTGTTTCCAGTGTTGGCACACTTGTGGCTGTCTAGCGCCAACGCAGGCACCCTTATGCCATGCTGAAAGGGTGCCTGCATCACAGGCAGGCTACAGGCGTTACAGGAATGTTAAGGGATACATTCCTTCATAAAAACAGTCCAGAGAAGCATTTCCCTCTTAAGTGCGATGCAGAATGCACCACGCAAAGAAAGAGGAAATTAAATGTTTCTGCATTATACCTCTTTGTGGTAGGCATAGCAATTTTGCGCAATTCCACCTTTACAAATCTTAGTAAATCTGGAATTGTGTGAAATCCATGGGTGGAAGCACGGAAATGCCCATGCTCCACATATGGAACCCCTACCACTTAGAAATGTAGCGCAATGTTGCACGATCCTCTGTGGTGGGTTACTTTTCTCTACAAAGCCAAGCAAGGCCACACAAATCAGGCCTTGCGTGGCTTTGCCCTGCGTCGCCTTTCCGTAAATCTGCCCTCAGGTCTTTATATTGTCTAAGAATCTGCTTATGCCATGTTTCTGATTATACGAAACTGTGAATATGATACTCAAGAGTCTGTGGGTCTGGCCTGAAGGTGCTACCCTGAAGAAGTAACTTCGAAATCACCAGGTACCTAAGAGTCTGTGGACCTGATTTACATTTGTGCAGGGGCTCCAATGATACTAAGTGGCACAAATGCAGGGTCAATCAACTTTGCCAGGCAAAATATATTTTTTTCTGCTGAAAAGGTCACATGAGCGCAACGCAAAATGGCTTTGTGTCGCGTAGAAGCAAATCCTTGAAAAATGAATGCAATGGGCGTACAACAAGATGGAAACAGTGCAAACACCCATTGGATTAAAGTCACTGACTTTGACATATACTGCATGGGTTTGCAAAGAGGCCTTCTATTTGTAGGTCCCTTACATCCCCTTATGGTATAAAAGATTTTTCTGGGGTCGAGGTATGCACAGACACTTTCAGAACCTGACAAATAATGTTCCTTTGGTTGTCCTCCTTGTTGGTCAATCCAGCTTTGGAACCCTTCTGGCTTCATCAACCCCACTCAATGCCATGCTGGCATGGATGCTTGCCTTCCTTGGAATGGCGGAGAGTGAACTGATTATTAATTTAATAGATGCCAACATAAGCTCTATTGCATGCTGCTCACTCACAATCTCTCAGCAGAGAGACAGCCTCCTTGATATTACCAGGACCCGAGGGTAACCTTTATTGCGCAGCAAGCCAAGACGCTCACCATGCACTCTATTTCTTTTGTATGGGTAACATGTCAGAGGCCTCACTTCTTCCATGTGACTATATCTATGCAGCTAATATAGGCGTGTTCTTACACACCTGAGACATCTGCTCCTTCTCCTAGGCCTCTTTCAGTTTCTTCCACTCTTACTCTCACTTAATGTTAGATCTCTTTCAGATCCCGCCACTTTAACCTGCTAAGAGACAGGGGGCAGATTTACAAGAAACTAACGCAGCGCGGCGCCCCAAGTCATTTTGCTGCGCCGCGCTACATTAGTTTCGAAGCACAGGGATGCAACATATTTACAGCAATATGCTGCATCTCTGTGCTTCCCCCTGCACTGGCGCACAAACTGCTGCCATTCGCCGGTGCCGGAACCCTTGCAAGGATGCCTGCGTCAGGGGAGATTGTTTTTGTGCAGGAAGGTGTACCTTCCTGCACAAAAACAATAATTCGAGGTGATTTCCCCTTCCAATGTGTGCTGTAGAATGCATCACACATTGAAAGAGGAAAAAAACGAGGAGAAATGAAAACATTTTTCCTCGTTGCACCTCGCTACGCCACCCCTAGGGTGGCCTATCATTCTGACGCATTTCCAGATTTACGATTCCTCGTAAATCTGGAAATGCATCAGTGGACATGGGTGTTGCGTGGGAACACCCACAGCAACACTCATGTCACGCCCCTAACACGAATAGTGTTGCGTGAAAAGGGGCGATATTTACATGCACAGGTAAAGTCAGGCAGGGTGGCTTTACCTGTGGTTGTAAATATCACTCAGCAGGTTGAACCGTCAGTGCGTCACGCAACGTGATGCACCAGCGGCGCAAGGGGCTTGTAAATCTGCCCCAGGAAGGTTAATTTATGGATGTGGACCAAGTACATGTGGGTGCAAGAGTATGTGAGCATAACTGAGCAAGGTGAGCCACAGCAAGCAGGGAAACTAGTAGAAAAGCAAGTGAGATGTCTGCTGGCCACACTGCTTGGTTTAATACTACTAGCCTTCTTTGCAGCCTTCTTACCTCTGCACCTCTGTAGTCCAATCAGTCTAACCTTTCATCGCACATCTGCTCTGGCTCCTGCCTGTAGGGCACCATCACTTCTCCACCCCTGCCTGCTTCAGAAGCCCTGCCTATTGCAGCTCCTGCCTATCCATCGCCTCTCTGCCTTGCTGCTGCTCTCCACAGCTCCCCAGCTCTTGTCGGTGCCCCCAAGGCTATCTCAGGCTGCTAGCACCATTCGAGTACGCCTGGGGCAAAAGCTTGCCAACACGCTGGTGGAGGCCGGGCCTTTCTGGCTGTTGCCGGCTCAGCCACAACAAGCAATTTTCACATCTCTGTTTTCTACCTATTTAGTAATGTTGATTCTAAAACTGTGGTTCCTTTTAGTTTTCCGTCGTTGTTTATACCCTGGGTTACAGCCCGTAAGTATAACCTCTTCCTTGTTTTGATAGGTACTCAGGGCAAAATAAGCCGAAAAAAGACAGTATAAAGTATTGTTGTACATAATGCTGCTCCTGATCATGTTTAGTTCTATATAAACCTCTGCATAAATTTGAATTGCGAAGACTTCTCACATGAAGCACATAAAGCAAGACTATTATTGTAACTAGATTATCGTTCTTGCTGGAAGGAACAAATATTTAAAGAACATCTTGCTCAGTAGGCAAGTGACCTGGTACTTATTTACATATTTCCTTGTAGGAAGCTGGCACTGTATATACTATACCAAAGTAAGGTATAGTGTGCACAGAGTCCAGGGGATCCCCAGAGGCTTTACAGAGGCTAAAGTAGATAATACTAATGCTCTCTTTTGTGGTAGTATGGTCGAGCAGTTAGGCTTATCAGAGGGAAGTGCTAAGCATTTGTTGTACACACACAGTCAAGTAATGATTACACACACTCAATGACTTAATCCGAGACCAATTGTTTGTAAAAATATTACTTTTAGTATATTTATTTTATAGAACCAATGATACTTTGTTGCAATAAAATTGGTTTTTCAATATCACTGTTTTACAATGTAAAAAGTGGACACGGTGCATTTTTCAATCAATACAACACAATCAGCAATATGCAGGTTAGTAAACGATCTACAATGTTGAGTTTCTGCATAAAGGATCAGTAGCAGGTAAGGTTCAGATTAGTGACAAAACTGCACCACCAGCGGCACTGGGGCGGCCGGGTGCAGAGGTCAAGCTCGGGACCTGGTGCCAATGTTATCCCGTGGAGAAAAGGGGCAATCAAAGTGGTACTACTTGCAGGTGAGTAGCACGATTTTGGAACACAGTCTCCAGGGATTAAGGTAAGCACAGGGGAGGGGGCAACAAGGCAGTACCAAACGTACTCCCTCAGCGGTACATGGGCGGCCGTGTGCAGAGTGCCAGCACAGTGTTCAGCGCTCAATGCAAACAAATTGAGAATCTTGGAATCAGAAAAAGGCTGCAGGCGCAGGCCAGGAGGCTGGACAAAAGAACCTACAGCTGTACAGGTAAGTTGGGATGTGCTGGAATGTCAGGACACCATCTGTAGATCTCCCCAAGGCCCAGGGGCTCTGGGTGCAGGGCTGCCCTTTGGCGTCAGAAGTCAGCATACCGGTGCAGGTCGCGGTTGGGGGAGTCATCTTGTAGAGGGTGCAGACGTCGACTTGGAGTCCGGCAGGGGTCAACCCTCGAGGGACTCTTGCTCAGGATTGCTGGGGAACCCTTTCTGGACCAGTGGGCCTCTTGGACTGGGGCTGTGGGCATCAGGTGCAGAGGTGGTCGACTTTGCGATTTAGCACTAGGTCTTTAAAGTTGGTCTTCTTCTGGACAGGTCCGCTGTCCACAGGAGATTAGGAATCTTTTTAGAAGGCAGGCAGTCCTCCCAGGGTTCTGGAGGTCGCTGGGCTGCAGGACAAGTCACTCTTCTATAGCAGGGTCTTTGAGGGCTGCAGACAGGCTGGTAGGGCTGGGGCCAAGTCAGTTGGTGTCTTCAGTCTTCGCAGCTGCACAGCTCTTCTTTGTCCTCTTCTTCGTAGGTCATCGGTAATCTGAGGATTAAGGTGCAGGGGTGCCCCTAAATACTCAATTTAGTTAGAAGGTAGTAACCAATGGTCTACGTACATTTAGGGTGCCTACACCCTTTGTATGTCCACTCCCTCTGGGCAAGGGGCATATCCCTAACCCTATCGGCTAGAATCCTTCAAAACAATATGGAGGATTTTCAAAGGAGGGGATCACTTCAGCTCACGGCACCTTAGGGGTGGTCCTGGCTGAGAGGGGACACACCTCTCTTGCTTACTAATTTTCCAGATGACCTTGCCACAAAATGTGGAGGCCCTGGTCAGCATAACTAAGGGCAGGAAGCCTTTGAGGATCACCGCCATTCTATGCTTTTCCTGCTTGAGGGTAGGTGTGAAGCACCTCCACCCAGAGCAGGCTTTGTTTCTGACCCACGAGAGTGAAATGCTCCCACCTCAGGGGGTCAGAAACATGTCTATAGATGGCAGGCTGATACAGACCAGTCAGGCACACACCAGTGATTTGGTAGGTTTGCCGGGGGCACCTCTGAGGTGCCCTCTGAGTGTATTTATTAATGAATCCAACACTGGCATCAGTGTGGGCTCATTGATCTAAGATGTTTGGTACCAAACATCTTGGAATTCGGTGAAGCCATCATGGAGCTGTGGAACTCGTAGTGATAAGCTCCCAGCCCATGTACTCAGTATGGCTTCATTGTGCAGTTATAATGTCCAAGAATGGACATAGACACAATAGGGGCATATCTGCTAATGCAGTTATGCCCTCTCATGGGGTATAGGGCACCCTGCGATAGGGATGTAAGGCCTGCTGTAGGGGTGACTAACCGATGCCTCTTGCAGTGCTGGTAGGCCTGGCACTCAGGGATGTGTGCCAGGTCGACTCTTCACTTTTATCTGCACCAAAACACGCAGGCTGCAGTGGCAGTGTGCTTGTGTTTGGTGAGGGGTCTCTTAGGGTGGCACAACACATGCTGCAGCCCTTAGAGACCCTCTCTGGTCACAATGCCCTTGGTACCTTTTACAAGGGACTTATATGTGGGACAGAGGTGTGCCAATTTTGGAAACAAAGGTACCGTTTTGGGAAAGAACACAGACACTGGGAACCTGGTTAGCAGGAACCCAGTGCACATTCAGTCAAATATGCATCAGAGTCAGGCAAAACAGTGGGGGTAACCATGGAAAAAGGAGTACTATACTATATTCCTTACTCAGGTTTTCATCTTATTCAGACAGATTTCAAACCACGAGTGTAAATGGGAGGTGGACAGTCTATGACGAAGAAAGCCTTAAGCATCAGCACCTTGGACTAATTTTAACTCAAAAACTGGACATGAGAGATTTGTTTGTACAGAGTGAAAGCTGAATACTCCAGCTTGAAGTTATGAAGGTTTCTGGAGAAACAACATGTTTCTAAAAAAACACCCATCTTTATTTAGTTCTATTGGAATTCGGTTTAATGAAGAGAGCAACAATTTATCAAGAGTTTCACAGCAGAAGCTATGCATAAAATGATCCTGTAGGTATGTACATCTTGGAAATACAGCTACAAGGATAAATATCAGTGAAACGAAATAACCAAGGCTCAGCCTAATACCTGGCCAAAGAGATTTGTGGGACTCTCTTGCACGCTTAGATGCACATATGTATGTTTTTTATATGTGTATATCAGTGTATAGAAAGAAGAATCAGACCCATAGGGCAACAGAGCAATGACCATGAGTGAGGCTCCTGAGGTACGATTTAGAATTATTAACAATGAGGCACATTGTTCTCGGGTGTTGATACGTATCGTATAAAAATGTAGGGGTCTTTGAATAGGTAGGTTTCAGACCCTTTCTGAATTGCTGGAGAGGTAGGTCAATTCTGATGATCATAGGGATCTTGTTGCAGAACCTTGGGATATAGATGGAGAAGGCCTGCCTTGTAGTTTTCTCTTTTTTTGTAGTTTTTGGTTCCAGCCTGGCTATGCTCTAAATACTGTGTAGTGCTTTCCAAATGAGGTGGTTAGTTTCTCAATCAGATATGCATGGGCCTCAACATCTAGTGCTCTTAAATGTGATGCATCTGTTTTGAATATGATTCTGACTTACAAGGGGAGCCAGTGAGGTGCTTTCAGGGTTGAGGTGACATGATCAAACAGCTTTAAACATTTTGCAAGGTGTTGCAATATGCAGGATACATTTTAGGGGTGCCAATGTGGTGTGTGGAAGAGGCATAGTAGAGCATTCATGTGTGAGAGGAGTAAGGCTTTGACAGTTGTTCTGATGCTGGTTTTGGGAAAAAGGGTTTACTTTCTTTAAGAGAGGCAGCTGGTACAATACTGATTTGCTTTTCTTGGTGAGGTTGGTATTGAGTGGGAATCCAAGTGATTGCGGCTGTTGGTGCTAGACATCCAATTCTGAATGAGATCAAGGAAGGTTTTCAGTCACTGAATGTTGTGGGTAATGGAGATTTTCACTAAGAGTTTCATATTGTCTACACATTGATGGATTTTAATGATGCTGTCATTGAGCAGGGTTCCAAGGCGTTCCATGCAAATGTTGACTATAACAGGATGAGGTACTCTACAGGAGATGGGGAGCTTCTGAGATCTTGAGGTTCTCATTTGGGTGAATTGGTGGCAGTTAGCTGAGAAAGAGGTGACCCACTGCAGGACGGTCTTGGAGAAGCACTGGCTTCTTTCCAGTTTGTGAACCAGTACTTGGTGGTCGACTGTTCCAAAGACTGTGGAGTGGCTCCCTAGGATCAGATGGCAGCGGTCATTCTTGTTGACAATCAGGAGGTCATAATTCTCTACTTCGAGGCTAGCTATCTCTGTGCTCAGCATGGTGTGAAGCTAGACCGGTAGTCCTGGAGTGACTTGTCTTCACTGATAATGTTTTGGAGTGGAATGGAGACTGCTTTCGCCATGATTTTTCTAATTAATGAAATGTGTGTGATGGGTCAGTAGCTGCTGAGACCATCTTGGGTCATTGTGGGGTTTTCCAGAATAGTGTTGATCTGTTCTGTTTTCAGTTCATCTTGGGTGATGAAGGAATTGATGATGTGCACTACTCCGGGAACCCCAGGTTATTTGTAATTCTATGGTTATTGATAATGTTGGTTATTGGGATTAGTCCTGCACTCTCAAATAAATATTACATGCATTTGCACCACATTTGTTGTGGTAGATTAGATTTATAGGAGTTAGCTGACCATTAGCTAGTGCTATGAAAGTTCTTGTAAATGGTTGGTGTGATGCATATATAGGCTAGATGATATTGGGTACTGTTACGCTGCATGGATATAGTTTCAAAGAGGGGAGGTTGTGATCAATGAAGTAGAGAGTAAACAATTTTCAGAAATACAATACATGAAATTAAGGTAGACAGGCACAGAACTTAGAGTAGGCTATACTCAAAGAGAGGAGGCGTACAGAGGAAGGAGTGAAGGATGGGCTTATTCAAAAGAAAGAAAGTAGGGAGAATGGAAAGTTGAGGTCAGCTTTCCATGGAGGGTTTCAGAGTGTAGTGGGAAGAAGCTTTTTGGGATAGAAAGCAAATTTAAAATGTAAAACTGTAGAAAGAAAACATTATTACTTGCATGTGAGATAGTACTAGAACCAGGTAAACAATCTGTTCGCTGGTAGGATTGATTCCTTTTGGGGTGGGAATCTACATTGAGTGATCTATGGGCAACTACCCTGCCCTGAGTGCCCAACTGCATGTGTATCTGGTAGACCGGCTTTTATTTTTTGGCTCTGGCATCACTAATCTAGCATGTACGATGATGACCAGACCTGTTACAGACAACGGAATGTCCAGCTGCAGTCCTTTGACCTGGAGTCATGCACCAAGCATACCCTTAGCGTAGGCAGATAACTACTCTTCCTGTCTTGGATGTAAAAGATAAGGTGAGGGTGGTAGCATATTATGTTTGGTGATGTCATACAGGTGACCGGACCTTTTTAACTGCGCCAGTGAGAGTGTGGCCTACTGACCCTTCTCTTGTAAAGTTCCTCCGTTATGTGTAAACACAGAACTTTGTGTGGACATCATGTGTGTATGTGGAATGCATTTTCATGTGCAGTATGTGTGTAGCACTTGTGTAGTAGTAGGACCCCATGTTTGAGCGTATTTGAGTACTGAAGCTAGTGAGCTCCATCTTGGATGCCCCTGGTGTTAGCATGGCACAAGACTGAGGATGACGACAGCTTCTCTAGATAGTGGTATTGCATGCATTCCTGTGGCTGGAGGGTGGAGATCCAGTCACTAAAGTGAGAAGGATGAAGACACGGCTACCTTTAGAAATTCCATGAATTCTTCGTTAGCAAGGGTCTACTGGTTATTTCTTCTGGAGCACTGGCATTTAATAGATGGTAGTGGTGAAGGGTGGAACTGCCGACAGCCGTCAATCTTTTGAAGGATTTGTTGATCCCTGTACACAACTCCTCACCCCTAATGGCCTGTTAATAAATGTTTTCATATACTACGCCCAATGGCTTTTTAGCTTTCTAAAGAACCAGCGAGTCCCACAAGTCTTTGCAGTCCCAGAGAAACCTGCTATTAGACAGATCCTCTACACAGTACCTATAAGTCAATGGTTCCAGAGGAACTTTCTGCAGCCGTACTGTTAACTACGTAATGATTGTCAGGAAGCTGCTGTGTTACCCCAAGGAGCATGGATCATATTAGACAAAACCCAGAAAACACTACTGCCAAGGATGACCGCTCCATATCTCACCATTAGTTACACAGTGATAGTGCCTAGAAGCCGCCGGTGCCCTAGAAGTCCCCCGCCCCCCTTATTTTCACACTTACTGTGAAAATACTCTGCCACGGCTCCCACCATCCACACCACCTTCTTCTGGCTGTATGCTCCTCCAAAGCTATTTCCACAGCTATCTGCAGCATGGCCCAGGATATTGAAAGCTGTCCATGTAAGGGTGGTTCATGTGTGGCTGGGAGCCAGTGCATGTCTCTTTGATGCTACTGATGCAATTTCTGATCTTGTTTGTGAAGAATTGATCAATGGCATTTCACTTGTTGATAGAGTGCGAGACTGGAGGGTGTGACAATCTGACTACCTTCAAGAATCCTTTGCCTCTATTGCAACATCTAAAGAACAACCACCCCACTGTCATATTTGTATATTAATTGTTTTTTTATATGATGTTATATTAAACCATTGTTTGGTTATATATATTTTTTTTTGATAATGGTGTACTGTGACCATAGGGCCCATTGTTCTTCAGAAGTTGCTTATTACTCCAGTTCCCAGTAGATTACAGGGTTTCCCTTGTGCTTTGAAACTGAGTTGCTTCTATTGCAGGCATCATTGATGATGGTTTGACAAAAGGTAATTTTGTCTGAGGTGATAAGGAGCCTGTGTGTGGAGTATATTGTTTGGAGTTTGCTGAGGTCATCAAAGGGTTTGGTTTGTCTCCATTTATTTTCCTCTCTGTCTGAGGTGATGAGGAGCCTGTGTGTGGAGTATAGTGTTTGGAGTTGGCTGAGGTCATCATTGGGTTTGCTTTGTCTCCATTTCTTTTCCTGTCTGCGTATGACGCGCTTGTTCTCCTTAACCTTTTGGGTGCCGAGCATTTAGGCTTAGAATAGCAAGTTTTCAGTGGTGTGTGAGCATTCACATGTTTTTTAAGAGTGGCGTTGTGTACGCTGAGGAACGTATTGTCTGTTGCTAGCTGATGGATCCTGATTAATTCTTCATGGAGAGAGTCTATGAGGAAGTAATTGAATGAAGGAAAATATTGTTTTCTTGTTTAGCTGGCCTTGATTTGATTTTGATCTGGATTGAAGTAAGTAGTAGGGGATGTGATGTGGTTGTTACTTTAAGTGGTACCCAAAAGCAAGAAGAGGGAGTCAGAAGCAAAAAAGAGAGTGCCCTCAGCTTCCAGTGTCACATGAACCTTACCATAGGGGAGAGAACTCTTGTATTTACACTTCTCTAATACCTCATTTCAGAACCAACTAGGGGTCAGAAAAAGACTAGGAAACCTATTTATTTTTTATAAATGGACCCTCACCGTCTAGTACCACCAGTAGCATGCTTCATCCTTTGGTCCTCACCCGATACACCTAATGTGTATAGGTGGGCTCAACGCTGTTGATTAGCAGAGCCCTTATTCTAAGGGATAAAAAGTAAAAATTGCCAGCAGGTTTTCCAAATTATTTTAGTACATTACTTTTATTCTGGATACCTTTGGCAAGGTTAAAAACACCAAGCTGTATGGAATGGTGAAAGCCTGATGTGACAGGGGAATAAGGTGAACAAATTCAGTTAGGGTATTTGGCGAGGAGGACCTGTGGATGGCAGTGTGTATCTCTTCTGTTTTATTTGTGGGGTCTGAGTGTTGAATGTTGTAACCATGCCCGGACTGGCTATTCGGGAAAGCGGGCAATCCCCCGGGAGGCTGGAGCCCCTGGAGGCCGGTTTCAGTTCCCAGGAGGCCGGTTTTCAGTTTCGGTCCCCGGAAGTTGTGGTGTGATTTACGGAGACTCCCCAACCCCTCCTGCAGTAGGTCATGCTCGGAAGCTGCATTTGCTCTCAATGCACAGTATGGGGGCTGGTCTGATCAAATTTACCAGAGCTGCTGGTGGTTCCCAGTCCGGCCCTGGTTGTAACCTGCAGTGATGAGGACATATAGGATGGATATGGGTATGGGTATGAAGAGTGCACACATAAGGCTTTGTGTGATGATGTCTGTGATGTCAAGTGCATGGAGGACTGCAGCAGGTGTGTTATTGTGTAGGAATTGGACTGTTTGTTTTGTTGGTGGTGTGCATGTGTTAGTGAGAGGGATGTGGATAAGGTTGTTGATCTCTACTGGGCTGGTCTGGTGTGCCTGAATGTGCGCTCTTGTGAATATATGTATGGTGCATGGTGTATGAGACACATGATGAGGATGGATTACTTAGGAGGGCGGGGATCTGGCCCTATCCCTGTCTTGTCTCTAGCAGGCACAAGTTGGAACACTTATCTTCATCTGATCTTATGTGCAGAAACCAGGCAAGGGGATGCCTTGAATATAACGCACTTAACAGGGGAGCATTAATTGATTGTTGGTTTCTTCTGGTGGGCATGTTCTATGACATTGTGGCTGCAAGAGATGCTTGGGTACGACAAAGAGTTCATCTGTCTCAGATTGGTTGTTTTAAAGGCTTGTTTTGATGGGATTGTTGTCATGACTTCTGATTGGCTGCAGGTCTCTCCCAGCCACCAGGATGCATAGACTTGCTACTGTTGGATCATGTTAATACTGCCCTTCCTGTCAGGGTGAGTCCCAGACTCTCAGGGTCCCTCTCTTAAGGGTTGATAGGAGGTTCCTTCCACCCATGCATACAGCTTTGATGACAAAATATAATAATACACTCGGTTAAAGATAGCAGGTGAACAACAAGGTAGAAGAATGAATGGTTTCCTTTACTCTGTAGCTTTATGGGTACCACTCAACATCAAGACGGGCTATTACTATCCTATGCTCAAACTGGAATCCAGATTTGAAATGATCCCGGACTTGATATTTGTGGACACGGTCCTACATTTGTGAAGTTACCTCATGCTGAATCACATTAATCAGTGGATGAATGGCTTCGTGAAAATAATTTCCCAAACTAGTCAGGTTTCTAATGGCTTTCTAAGGAACAAAATCGTAATCACGTTTCTTAAATGTAATAAATTATAACTTTTTGATAGAGACAACCTAGTGATCAGAGAAACCAGGTGATCAGTGTGAAATTTAGGGTTTCAAGTATTGCCATGCTTATGTGAAGTGAAGGGCCAGCTTGTGAAAATGGACATTAAATAGGTCAGCTTTGGGTGTAGAAGTCAGAGTCTGGTTCTCAATAAACACTTATGAGGTAATGAGGTCTGAAATCCTCTCTCTGTTATTTACTGAGAAGGTCTGCACACTCGTCTATTATTCTTCGTCTTGGCCAGATGGAAGTTCTAAAATGGATCAAAGAAAGGAAACATGATTCAGTGGCCTTCTCTAAGTTCCAGACAGAGGCAAACTTGCAAAGACCCTATTAGGAGCGGTGCATCTCTAGGGCATTCCATGATAGGAAGCAGCTATTTTTGTAAATGTTTGACAAACTCTGCATCCTTTAGGTAAGATCATATGGTAAAAGGGTATTGTTTTTAGCATACTTTCTTTGGCACTCTGGATAGCAACCAAGTGTAGCCGGGGGGGGGGCAGGAGTGGAGGCGTGGGACTGCTCCATATTTATATTCAGTGCTTGTGAACATGTGTGCATGTGAGGACTTATCTGAGATGTGACGGCCATGTGAAGACACGGGCGTGGTCTGTGGACAGAACCTGGCAATATCAAGACACGGTTGCTTTTACTGCTGCTACAGTCTTGTTTATGGCCAAACCTGAGCCGCCTGGTGAAACAGTCAGCTGTGTCACGATGGTGGTCTTGTCCACGGTCAAGCCTCGGCAGCATGGGGAAGCGTTGATTCCTCATCCCTCACAGCAGTGGGACACTGGAGCTTTGCTGCTACTGGACACCTGGATGGCAGCTGGACACCTGGATGGCAGCTGGGCACCTGAATGGCAGCTGGATTGGCGCTGACAAAATTAGGGGAGGAAGTGACCGCTCTGTTGTGATAGAGGCGGAGCAATAGCACAGGTTATGGAGCCTGGAAAGGGCTCCCAGAGCAGTAAGTCCTCTGTGGCGATGGGGGCAGGGCATCCTCAATCAAAAGAGGCAGGAGTGGGGAAGCATCCCTTTAAACAGGAAGAAACATAGGGTGATTGTGTACTAAGGGAACTAAAGTAATATCTAATGAGCGTGAATGGAAATCAAACGTTATTAGTGATAACGCAACCTACTTGTGAATTGTGAGCGTTTATTACAATGCATATCCACAGTGTCTCTTATGTTGGTTTTGAGCCTCATCTGGGAAAAGAAACCTAGATCTTCTGTGAGCTACCAGAGTGAAGGTCTTCTACGAGCTGTCCCTCATCAAGGTGTACAGAACTTCAAGACGCTCTGGATTTAAGGGCAATTTATATAATGACTGAAGAATAACAAAATATTCCTCAGGAGAATCAAAGTAGTATTTGGCTAGGTAACATTATTATCCCCACTGACAGCCTTGGTCCACAGAGGATGGAAGCTTTCCAAAATGGGGCACCCCTTAAGACGTATTGAAACTTAACATGATATTTGGTACTTCTGAAATATGGGTTTATATTTGATTTTATGGCCCTAGCCTAACCAAACTTATGTGGTAAAAGTCACTCATCCTCTGAATCCAGTGTTTTATCAGAGTCAGCTTCTGAATGAGTTAGGAGTAGTTCTAAATTTCCTTGGAAATTGTTGTACCTTAATATTTTGAGGGAGCATGCGGTTTAGGAAACAAAAACGATTCCCGTCTTGATATCTAAAAAGCAGTAATCAAAGATCTTTATAAAGTTCTTGTTGAACTGGCTAGAGTTCATCAGTCTGTGAACACCCACACTTTTTTGTTCATATGGCCTCTCCTGTATTCAATGAAAGGTAAGAATGCCCAGAACAGGCTATATGTGTCTCATACTGAGAGTTGCAGAAAGGAGAATTTATGGAGCATATTTACAAGAAAATGATGCAGTGTGGCGCTGCAAGCCATCGTGCTGCACCGAGCTGCGTCATTAGGAAAGTGCAGGGATGTGTTGTATTTACAGCAATACGATGCAACCCTGTGCTTTCCTCTGCCCTGGTGCACAAATGGCTGCCAACGCAAGCACCCTTGCATCATGGTGCATGGGTGCCTGCTTTGCAGGGATGATTGTTTTTGTGCAGGAAGGGACACCTTCCTACACAAAAACAATCATTGATGGTGTTTTCCTCCTTCTATGTGAAAGCGCAGAAAATGAGGAGAAATAAAGGTATTTCTCCTTGTTGCGCCACTTTAACGTCTCCCCAGGGGAGGCGTTAGAATCTGAAGCATTCCCAGGTTTACAAAACCTTGTATGTCTGGGAATGCATCAGAATCCATGGGTATTCTGTTGGAACACCTACAGCAACACCCATGGAATGCCCCTTTTATGCAGAGTAGTGCGTTAAAGGGGGTCATATTTACAAGGATGTGAAAAGCCACTTGTGGACTTGTAAATATGGGCCAGCATGCTGTGCTACCAGAGCATCAAACAAAGTGATGCTCTGTTGGCGCAAGGGGCTTGTAAATATGTCCCTGTGTTTCCTATGATGTAGGTGTAGCATCACATGAAGTTTGGCAATTCGAAGCCTGGGATGACGGTGCCACCAGTTGTCTAAGGAGCCCTTGGCTTTTTACAGATTCACATTTTGGAAGATTGAATCTGAAATCAAATGACTAGAGTACTTATCGAAGGAGAAGGAGGAGTTTAACAGTTTGAGAACTTTGGCACTGCACTCTTTGGTTACTGATACTCCACCGGGAATATTAAAAGTTGGAAGAGTTTTGTGACCTCGTGGGTTTACATCTTAATTACGGTAGATGTCCCACCTAACACGACAGAAAAAAGTGGTGAGATGCACACCATATCGTACTCCTAATTTAAAGTCGCTTAACCTCTTCAAACTATATTGGCGTGCAAACTTGATTCACGCTCCGCCCAATTGCGCACAATGAAACCGAATACGGTGGCACCTTCGCTGGTGCCAATTCAAGCTGCACAGCCGAACTATTGAATGAATCCAATCAATCAAAAACTTATTTTGATGCTTTACTCTTCTATTAATCCATGTTTGTGAGAAGTTGGCCTGGTATATGCTGTTCACTAATTAAAGTGGACACCTTGCACCAGGGCAAATCGACTCTTATGGTAGATAGGTTTAAGACAACCTTTTAAAGAAAGCTATCCTAGTGGTAGCTGTGGAGAGCAGCCTTCAGGCTAAGTCTCGGAGGAATGTAAAGCAGCTTGTTTTACCATATAATCTCTTGAATCACCAAATGAAAAGACACCACACAGGTATATATATCAAATATATATGTATTTATTTCTAAATAACTCTCTACTAATCTCTTTATGAGATTAGAAGACAAACATATGCACAAATCAACGTTTCACAATAAGTTAAGCACAAAATATGGCTGGGGCCCTAGGGGCGTACCAGACCATATACTAAGTAAGAGACTTAGAAACAACGACTTGCAAGGAGACAAGGCCTAGGGCCTTCAGAAGTGCTGGGGCCTCACGAAACCACCCAAGGCAGGTAAGTAAAGGACCCACGGGGGACGCGTGCAGTGTGGATACACAGGCGCGAATCGCCGTTAACTTCAATGGGGCAAGTCGCGGTTGGAAATAAAGAGTTTTAGGATACTTCGGGAGAACCTACAAGCAAGTCACTTACAGGGTAAGTAGTTCTAGGGCCCACACCCACAGGAGCACCGTAGTGCTGGAGTTACCTCACCCAGGGAAGCCGGGTGCACAGGTGTCCTTTGGTGTCGGGTCGCGGCGTCGTTTTCAATGGCGAACAAAGAAGACTTGCTGCTTGCGGGAGCTGAAGAAGTGTCCGGGGAATCCAAGCCTGGATTCTGAAGAAGGATGACCTGAAAGCAGAGGGGACAGTGTTCAAAGTCACTTGGCAGTGACCCGGGGCAAGGAAGATGGATGCCCACCGTCGTCGGTTGATTCAGGTCAGTTGCAGGTGCCTTGACTCTTCAGCCACGTGGTCCAGGAGGCGTCGACGACGACCAGGAGCTGGATTCGGTGTGTCCCTCGACGTCTGCAGCTGACTGCGGTATCGGCAACTCGATTAGAGCCAACAAGCCTTGGCAGCAGCAAGTCTCGGGGAGATGAAGAAAAGTCGATGGCGCAGACCAGCAAGGTCTGAGGGACTCACCCAGCGAGGGTAAGTCAGGGCAGGCCTGGAGCAACCAGGGAAGCCCTTTGGTTTGGTTAAGAAGTCTTCTGGGGACCCACAAGCCAGCGGGCAAGGGATCGCGAAGACACCTCGGGCGGAATCACTCAACAGGGGCCCACGGTCACTCGGGACGGTGTAGGCCTCTGAACTTCGGAGGGATTCCTGCTGGAGGTCGGGACCACACGTGGTCCAAAGCACAAGTTCGTAGAACGTTGTGAAGGGGTTGCACTCGACAATAGTGCACGGTACCCAGGGGTCGCGGTTCCTCGTTACTCGTGGGGTCCACTTGCCTCAGCTTCGCTGGGGACTCACGATGGCCTGGGAGAGGTCAGGAAATCCACTTCTTGGGCTGCAGGGACTTCGGACTCCGGCGGGAGCGGCGTAGTTTGCGACCGTCGTTGTCGTTTTTGGTGCCTGCCAAGCAGGGGAGTCACTCCTTGACTCCAAGGGAGATTCTTCTGTCTTCCAAAGGTAGTGGAACGTCGAAGGGCCAGGATTCTTCTGTAGAGCGTCGTCCAGGGGTTATCTGCTTTGCAATGGCAAGGTTCCCCCTCTTATACTAAAAAGAGGGGATGGACTAGCTCTATGACCCCACCTATGGGAGGGTCAAGGGAGGGGTGGCTACACCCACTTCCCTTTGTCCAGTTTCGCGCCAGAGCAGGGGCAGGTAGCCCCTGAGCTGGTTTGAACTGGCATATGCACAGAGGAGCCTTCTGCTCCCCCAGTGCAGGACTTCAAAGCACTCTAAGAGTGCACCCACCCAGCCCCAATACACTAAACCCTGTCTGGAAGGTGGTTACACCTCCCTGTGACAGGATGCCTATTGTTGGGCTTCCTCCACTGCGAGTTTCGGTCATCAGCAGGAGGGCAGCCCAGTGTCTGTGACTGGTGGCATCCATTTTGTGATGCCAGGGCTCTTTAGGATTCTACCGCGTTTCCACAGCAGGTACATGTCTTATCCCTCTAGAAGGGTGGAATGCTACCCCCGCCGCCAAGATTGGCGGGGGGTAGTATTCCAAGATGTTTGACACCAAACACGACATGTTTTGATGCAGCCATTCCAAAGTTAGCATTTACCGCGAGGATATAATGCACTTAAATAGTATATGGTTTAACCGCATCCACAAACAGCACCAGAGAATAGACTCTGAGAGCTGCAGAGGGGCCCTGCTCAGGCAGAGGCACCCCCTCACATAGAAGCCAAGCACCCTGCCCTCAGGATTGATAGGGCCTGCCTTAGGGGTGACTGATAGGTTTATATGTGTGTGCAGGAGAGATATAGGAAACCTATATCTCAGTGAGGGGTGCTAGCACCACCTCACCCAGGCTGCAGTAGCAGGCCTGTGGTGTCAGATTTAGACTGCTTCCCAGGGGTGGCATAACACATGCTGCAGCCCCTGGTAGGCCTGTGAAGTACCTATGCCCTTGGCACCTAAGGTACCATATACTAGGGACTCATAAGGCACCACAGTATCCAATCACTAGTGCACCTAGAGTGCACTCCATGTCGTTTAGAGAGAGCAGATAGACTGGGGCCCTGAATAGCAGGGTCCCAGTCCAACTAAGTCATAAACCAGCAAAACACCATAAAAAAGTGGGGGCAACCATATAGTCAGATTCCACCTTCCTACATAACCCCCCCAAACGAAAGGAGATAAGGCTAACCTTGGCCAGTTGAGCCTTTATTGACTAAGTGGCCATATAAGGAAGCACCTGCACTAGCATGGTTGCCCCCTGTCTTATGGTCCACTAAGCAATCCCTCACCCTAAGGGTATGAGAGGGTCTCCACCATGGGGAATCACTACCTGTGGTGTGCTTTGGTAAAGTACCAGGCTGGTGAGGTGTCTGAGTAGGGAAGTGTGGCCCTAGGAATGTTGGCCTCAGCTTTCTCAGCTCACTGGTCACCATGTATGCCTGTCTTTCCATGACTGAGTGGTACTCTGCTCTAAGGGTCAACCTTTGACTGCCTACAGCCGGGGGTTGGGTCCCTTTGGGTGGAACACTGGAGGGACATGGCATGTTTGGAACCTTTTGGTCCCAGGTTTGCCCTTGCCTAACAGAGTCCTTCTGGGGGAGGTCCCTACATAAAGGTATGGGGGATCCCTCAGTGGGTTGAGGAATTTCTACCTGGCTAGGGCTACTAGCCTGGGTGCCCCTAATCTGCTGATGGGGGTTCCTCTGGACAGGGGGCCCTGGGGGGTCCACTGACCTCCCTGACCTCTGCAGCCCTGGGCTGACTGAGGCAGGGTAGAGAGGGGCAGGTTACCTGCTCCAGACTGGGTACCACCTTGTAAGGGTCCTCTGCCATCAGGGGGTGGCCAGGCCAGGCCTGACTACCTCTGTGGCAGTTCCTTCACTAGGGGTAGGGTCAGTTCCCTGAGGAGGCTGACCCTTACCTACTGTCTGGAGGGAAGAAGACTTTTCTTCAACCCTTGTGCTCTCTTCTGGGGAGAGTGGGCCATTCTTCCAGGCTCCATCTCTCCAAAATCTTGGGCTGGGGCTGTGGCCATCACAGCCCCACTAACCTTTACATGGACACCCAACATCTTCAGATGGGTTTGGTGTTCAATTTCAGCCCAGGCTGAAATTTCCAGATCATTGCCCATCAGGCAATCTACAGGTAAGGTTGGGGACACTGCCACTCTCTTTGGGCCTGTGACTCCCTCCCAGCTGAGATTGACTATGGCCATGGGGTGATCTGTTCTGACACCATCAATGTTGGTCACCTGGTATTTAAACTCAGGTAAAAGCTGGTGAGGGGGACTAGTTTCCCTGCCACCATGGTGACACTAGCCACTGTGTCCCTAAATGCCACAGCTTTCTGACCATTAATTATTGGCTCCAGTCTGTACCTGCCCAATGCTATGGGACCCATGGTAAAGGTGGCATATCCTACACCACCATCAGAATCTGAGGAGTCTGTTGAGGGGGTCCTGTCTAAACTAGGGCCCACCTCTGTTCCTCTTGCAAAAGCACCTAACTTTTTGGGTGCACTACTCCCAACTGGAGGATTACTACTGGTAGTACCAGGAGGGGTGGTAGTAGTTGTTGGAGGAACATTTTCTTTATTGCCATTCCTGGGACAACTGGGATCAGATTTCCAGTGCCCAGGCTTTTTACAGACATGGCAATAGGGTTTCTTTTCAGGAGAGGAAGGAGTTTGGGACCCACCCCCAGAAGAGGAATTTTGGGGCCCTGTAGTGGACTTATCCTTGGATTTATCCCCACCTTTCTCTTGGGACTTGGTAGAATCTTTCTTGTGGTCACCACCCTGATTCTTAGGCCTTACCCTGGTTCTGACCCATTTGTCTGCCTTCTTTCCCAATTCTTGGGGAGAGGTCAGATCAGAGTCCACCAGGTACTGGTGTAAAAGCTGGTTTTGACAATTATTAAGGATCTGTTCTCTCATCATTAGATTATAAAATCCTTTGAAATCAGTAACCCTACTGCCAACCAGCCAACCCTCCAGAGCCTTGGATGCACAATCTACAAAGTCAGTCCAGTCCTGAGTCTGTGCCTTCTGGGTATCTCTGAACTTCAACCTGTACTGCTCAGTGGTTAAGCCAAACCCATCTATCAGTGCACTCTTCAGGACCTCATAATCATCAGCATCCTCTTCTCTAACAGTGAGGAGCTTGTCTCTACCTTTATCTGAAAAGGAGAGCCACAAGATTGCTGCCCACTGCTTTTGGGGGACCTGCTGTACTCTACAGGCCCTCTCCATAGCAGTTATCCACTTGTGGATATCATCCCCACTCTGGTAGGGAGGAACAACCTTGCTCAGGTTCCTATGGTCAGGGACATATTCTCTGCCTCTAGGGACACTGTTGCTGCCACCAGGGGGTTCTAAACCCTCCCTTCTGGAAGCTCTCTGGATCTCCAGGGCTTCTCTATCCAGTGCCAACTGCTTGGTTCTGAGGGCCACTTTGGCTTCCTCATACTGGAGCAGTTTGCACCTTCTCTCAGAGGAGGTCTCTCTTAAGTTAAAGTATGAGCTCCTCTCTTGGACAAATTCTCTGCCAGAGTGATAAGAGTGCTCAGATTCCCTGGAAGGGGATCTGTGCCTCTCATCCACTCTGCCAGTTCTCTTAGGGAGAACTCCTCTGTCCTGTTCAGGCTCCTTGAAGCCTGGCCCTTCAACCACAGAGTCTTGGTCATTCGGATTGTCCTCATCTGACCCAGATACTATGATTGACCCACCCACTGATTCAGACCCCTTAGCTCCTAGAGCCAATCTAAGGTCATCTGCTGTCAGCAGATCTATCAGGTGTAGTGTTGAGGGACTCTGTCCTGTCCTCAGGTGTCTGTCAACACACATGGCTCTCAAGTCAGAGAAAGCCATGTCCTTATACTGAGGCTGAGTGGATCCACTGGGTCCACCCTTAAGGACATTCTAGTGTTGTGCAGTGTTGTACTACCTACACTAGTTTGTGGCCTACTGATCCTAGCTTGAGCTGTGGAAAGGGTGTGCTATCCCTTGGAACACAGCTCTAAGTTCAGTAGAACTTATTGATACTAAGCTTGACTTTATATGTACCTTGAGTACCTATAATGGTTTTCAGTTAGTAATTCAAATAGAGATTTTCTGGTAAAACAATGGCAAGCTGGAATCCCACACGCTGCCCACCAATGTGAGAAGTTGGCCTGGTATATGCTGTTCACTAATTAAAGTGGACACCTTGCACCAGGGCAAATCGACTCTTATGGTAGATAGGTTTAAGACAACCTTTTAAAGAAAGCTATCCTAGTGGTAGCTGTGGAGAGCAGCCTTCAGGCTAAGTCTCGGAGGAATGTAAAGCAGCTTGTTTTACCATATAATCTCTTGAATCACCAAATGAAAAGACACCACACAGGTATATATATCAAATATATATGTATTTATTTCTAAATAACTCTCTACTAATCTCTTTATGAGATTAGAAGACAAACATATGCACAAATCAACGTTTCACAATAAGTTAAGCACAAAATATGGCTGGGGCCCTAGGGGCGTACCAGACCATATACTAAGTAAGAGACTTAGAAACAACGACTTGCAAGGAGACAAGGCCTAGGGCCTTCAGAAGTGCTGGGGCCTCACGAAACCACCCAAGGCAGGTAAGTAAAGGACCCACGGGGGACGCGTGCAGTGTGGATACACAGGCGCGAATCGCCGTTAACTTCAATGGGGCAAGTCGCGGTTGGAAATAAAGAGTTTTAGGATACTTCGGGAGAACCTACAAGCAAGTCACTTACAGGGTAAGTAGTTCTAGGGCCCACACCCACAGGAGCACCGTAGTGCTGGAGTTACCTCACCCAGGGAAGCCGGGTGCACAGGTGTCCTTTGGTGTCGGGTCGCGGCGTCGTTTTCAATGGCGAACAAAGAAGACTTGCTGCTTGCGGGAGCTGAAGAAGTGTCCGGGGGAATCCAAGCCTGGATTCTGAAGAAGGATGACCTGAAAGCAGAGGGGACAGTGTTCAAAGTCACTTGGCAGTGACCCGGGGCAAGGAAGATGGATGCCCACCGTCGTCGGTTGATTCAGGTCAGTTGCAGGTGCCTTGACTCTTCAGCCACGTGGTCCAGGAGGCGTCGACGACGACCAGGAGCTGGATTCGGTGTGTCCCTCGACGTCTGCAGCTGACTGCGGTATCGGCAACTCGATTAGAGCCAACAAGCCTTGGCAGCAGCAAGTCTCGGGGAGATGAAGAAAAGTCGATGGCGCAGACCAGCAAGGTCTGAGGGACTCACCCAGCGAGGGTAAGTCAGGGCAGGCCTGGAGCAACCAGGGAAGCCCTTTGGTTTGGTTAAGAAGTCTTCTGGGGACCCACAAGCCAGCGGGCAAGGGATCGCGAAGACACCTCGGGCGGAATCACTCAACAGGGGCCCACGGTCACTCGGGACGGTGTAGGCCTC